>CM040935.1:41885115-42152615 GCA_023029165.1 Gobiocypris rarus | reverse complement strand
CACACAAGTATGTACTTCACAGAAAGAGTACATACTTCTAGGACGTAATACAAGTAGGTGAATTGTCTCAAACATTGACTGTCAAATTGAAAGATCTAAGCTCTTTAGGAATGAGGATGAGCTTGTCTACACCTTCTCTCTTACCTACACCCCTGAGGCTCTTGCAGGTACTCCGATTACCCGGACCGATAGTGCAATTATTGGTGTACAATGCCATTATCAAAGGTAAGTGGTCTCTGTGACCGTCTGCTTCTGCATCTGGGAGACCATTTAATGGGCACTTTCATGAACCACAGGCTTCAAAATGTAAGCAGTTATGCTTTGAGGCCAACATGGGTCCCTTATGCCTCAACGGAGGCTGGTGAAGAAGTCTTGCTGTTCTCCTGAAGCTCATGATTGGTAGGTGCAAGTTTTTAATGAAATGAGTTTAACCTGTGCCTAACTGTGCCCTCTTTCTTTGTAGACGATTGGTCCTTTCAGAGGCCTTCCTACTCCTATTTCCTGGGTGGTGTTCTTAACATCGAGGCATCTGTGAAGCAGTACAATCATGTGCCTCTGCGTGTGTTTGTGGACAGCTGTGTGGCCACTCAAGTGCCTGATGTGAACTCTCTTCCAAGATACTCCTTGATTGAGAACTATGGGTAGGGACATGGCCCATGATGCTATAGGACCTTTTTAGTTTTTTAAACCCAGTCATTGAGAATCATGGGTAAGTTCTAGTTGCTTGACGTTCTAGAGTTGACATTCATGAGTTGCTTTGTGGTGACCATCATCAGGTGCTTTGTGGATGCCAAGGCTACAGCTTCCAGCTCCCGCTTCATGCCTCGGTCCCAGGTTGACAAGATCCAGTTCCAGCTGGAGGCGTTCATGTTCCAGGAGAGCTCGAGTCCTTCTGTATGTACTATGTATAGCATGAGTTCATTCAACTTCCCATCTGCTTTGACTTCCTGACTTGTCTGTCATCCCTTGTAGATCTACATAACATGTGTTCTGAAGGCAACTATTGCTTCAGCACCCAGTGATGCTCGGCACAAATCCTGTTCCTTTGCTAATGGGTATGTTGCACTTAATTGTTTTCTTTCAGCCGTCTTGGCTCATGTTGAATGTGCTCTTGTCTGTCTTCAGGTGGTCTGCTGCTGATGGAAACGACCAAGTTTGTGGTTGCTGTGACTCCACATGTGGTCCTGATGGTGGAATTGCTGCTGCTCCCTATGGAGGTTGGTAGCTCTTGCTTTTAAGGTTGCTTTTGACATTACGTGCTCTAATGTGGCTCTTTTCTCCCTCTAGGCGTTCAGTGGGAAGGGAAGGCCACACTTGGTCCTGTAATGGTTCATGGGCAAAAGAAAGTTTCTCAATAAAACTGACATCAATCCTTGATTGTATCTGACTTGTCACTTCATGTCTGTTTAACTGCTTTTGACTTGGAAAGAGTGCCTTATTCTGTTGGTGATTACTGTACCTTTGCAAGTCCCATTTAGTCTTCAACCTATGCTTGCATGCGACTTGCAAAGGTAGACAAAACGCACACCCTTACGCAGGGCTAGTTGTAACACGTTTTAGACCCCACACATGCCAGAATAAGTTAATTATATAAAAGCCGTCACTGAAGTTAACCAATTACGTTTATCTAAAGAGAAATCTTATGTAAAAGTTGAGATCGTTAATGCTATTTTAACCAGAAGACACTAGTCAGGTTTAAATCCCAGTTGTGCAGGTAGGGCATGTTGTAACTGTTACAATGTGGCACTATTAGACCTATTCTATAGAGGAGTCAGTGTTCAGAAGCTACACTAATTTGAATGGACAAAAACAGCATAGTTAAAGCTTTTTTTATTAAATGGCATGTTATTTGAAAGTGACTTTATATTGACTTTCAGTTTGTCAGTGTATCTTAAAGCTACACTGTGATATTTTCCCCATCTAGCGGTGAAAAGGTATATGACCATCCAGTGAATATTAGTTTCTGTTCCTCTCAATTCCGATTTCATTTTAACTCTTACGGTGGCCGATTTACATAACTTCCAGTTCGACCTCGTCCATGAGTGTTCCTTCAGGTGATGAGTTTACTTTAGAAAACCATTATAATTTGCAGTTATTTAATTTGTCTGTTAACATGTAGGTTATGACCTCTATGTAAAATTAATAATAGTTTTACTTTTTCTTTATGTTTTACCATTTCATTGCTAACATCAGCTATCAGGTTCCCAGACGAATGCAAGCTAATCTTAGTAAAGTAACTTTTATTGGTGCTATTGTTATTCTGTATATTGTACGACATCACTAGCATGATGCAAAGTTTACATTGTAGGCTATGTGTACTCACACTAGCCAGTTTGAACCGTGCCCTAGTGCGTTTGACCACCAAAGCGCGGTTCGTTTGACTAGTGTGAGTGCTCCGAACTGTGCCCGGGCGCAGCTCAATTAGCTGGCCCTGGCCCGCTTGGAAGAGGTGGGCCAGAGCGTGGTTCGGTTGGGCTCAAGTGCGGTTCGCATGCAGTGTGAGCGCTAACCGCACCGGAACATGGAACAGCTGTGCATTACTATCATCATGACAGCAAACTCCAAACTTTTACTATTTGGGTACACTTTTCGATTTCGTTTTATAACGGTCCTGGTTCTCCCCTTATTGATGAACATGAATTGTAGTTTGTGAGTAAAGCTGCTAATTCCTCCATCAAAGTCAGCTGCCTCCATAATAATCTTCTGATAGCCTACGTGCAGTACAATCAAGTAAAAATCGCTGTGCGGCATAAATGATAAATCTATTATGCAGTCTATGAGCGAAAGTGCTTTTCTTCCGGTCTTCTTCAAAACAAAGTTGCATCGTGAATGACGGAAGCGTGCTCCGGCCCGGTGTACAATGTGAGTGCAGGCCAGCGGGGGAGTCGGGAGGGGGGACAACCGTGCCTAGTGTGAGTACACCCTCAAGCAATCCCCCTCTTCACATTCGACACAGTGCCATCGAGTGTTAAAGCGAAGGCGAAGCTTGAATTTACGGGTATGTCCCTCTTTGGTTCATGTACTTTCAAGATGGAGGGGCAACATGGCGACACGCATTCGAACCCCTCACCCATATGCATTTTCAATGGCATATTATACACTTACGAGAATACTTTATTACTTGAAAGAAGTAAATATACATTAATGAGCACATATATTTTTTGAAAGAACTAAGTGTTTTTAGCTAAGAATAAACAAAAAAAGTTACACAGTGTAGCTTTAAGCTGTCATGTTACAATGTTTATGGGGCAGGTTGTCACATTTCCAGTCTTTTGAGGTAAATCAAGAAATGTACACTGAATTACTGAAACCTACATAATTATACTAGATATGGGGAAAAACATAAATACTCTGAACCCCAAGTGGATTTAAACAAAGCCAACACATTAGGTTGTTTCCCCACTCTCCCCATTTGAAAATGTCACTTTACATTACAATATTTGTGTTGAAAAGCGTATCCATGATACTCTTAGATTTGGCAAGCAAATCATTCCAAAAGAACGCTGCAGAGAAACCGTTGTCCCACGAAGCACTGCGGCTGATGTAGTTGCTTTGGACTCCTAATATTCTTGTGTCCTCAAAGGGTGTGCTGTACATCCCATTAATTAACGCCCCATGTGAACGTGATGCATTTCATTAACAGGGTTTGTCAACAGAACATCACGTTTTCACATAACTCTTGTGCAGTCTTGATACATGCGCATAAAGGGGGAAGGTCGTTCTTAAAGAGCTCAACACGATAGCATAATACACAAATCACACTGTTCTTATGTACTGATCATTGTTTGTAAATCAAAATTTCAATTAAGCGCCGTTTGAGCTACAATTCATGTACAAGTATGACATTCGGTAGACACAAAAGACTCGGGTGCAAAATCTGAAAAATCATATTTGGCCACTCTAAAGGCCTTAGCGATGTTAATTGTGGTTTTCCCCGAAGGGCATGTCGGTGATGGCCAGTCCTGACCTGAAGACATTTACATGCCAATATTCAGTTAGTCATAGCGCCACCTGTGGGCAATAAGAAAGTTGAATTAACTTCTCATTAAGATTTTACCAGAACAACATATCTGGTCAGTCTAATCTTAAGGCCTTGGTGATGTTAAATTGTGAAGAGCTTGATTTTTGGCTGAAGAGTGTGTCTGTGGCAGCCTGACAAAGTCTGATCTTTCATCATGAAACAGGAAGCTGTTGTAAGTCATACTATGTCTGATCTGCCCTAAACGTCACATGTTTGATAAGAGTCCTGGCCTGAAGACATCTACACAGCAATATTAAATTATAGTCAAAGCACCACCTGCTAGTTGAAGGAAGCCAGCAGCCATAATCACCCTGTAGCCCAAGACTAGTTTCCCACTGAAGCTCGGCAGGGTTGAGCCTGGTCAGTACCTGGATGGGAGACCTCCTGGGAAAACTAGGTTGCTGCTGGGAGAGGTGTTAGTGAGGCCAACAGGGGGTGCTCAGTGTGGTACTGTAACAAGCATTGTCTTTCAGATGAGACATTAAACCGAGGTCCTGACTCTGTGGTCATTAAAAATCCCAGGATACCCTTCAGAAAAAGATTGCCCAAATTTGCCCTTTCGCGCTGTCCATCATGGCCTCCTAATCATCCTCGCACTTCAAAAGGCCCCAGGTGCAAATGCTCTTTCATTGTTTGTTCCCTTTTGTGTTTTGTTAGGTTTTGAACCTGTATTTTGTGCCAACACAATAAAAAATAAATAAATAAATAAAAAAAAGAGAGATCCACAGTTAAGCTCACAAACTGATGTGATCACTGTGGGAAGTAAAACGGAAAAGTGAAGTATTGAAAAACTGACATAAGCATTGAGTAGGTATTGAAAGTGTGACAGCAGGTCAGATTGCTTCTATTGCTCTCCTAATTTGGAAGTCATTTTGGATAAGTGTCTGCTATATGATTAAATAGAAGTATTGAGAAATTGGTCCTAGCAATTGTTAAAAAAAAAGTAAACCTGATGCTTTTGCATTTAGCATAAGGCTACATTCTGTCTGACAGATGCCACCATGTCAAGTGAAATGCACGCTTTCAAGTAGAATTACCAAAACAAAAAAAAGACACCACTTGTCATGCTTGAAGAGCAACGCAAGCAGTTATGTTAGTCCAGCCATAAAGCAACAAGTAGAGACCAAACCAGATAACGGATACGGTTGAATTAAGAAGTTTATTAAAACTAATAAAGTCACACAACCAGGTTAACTTCTCCACTAGACACCACAGTTTGTCCACTAGAGATGGTGTTGACATTAGCTTCTCTTCCTGGAAAAAAAATGGTAAAGTGGCATTTAAAAACCAAGTTCTCCTGGTTCCTTAAGTAGGTTTACATCAAGCACTCACTTTTCCTGGAGCAGCTTTGCTCACAGGAGCCAAAAGAGGATGGCACACCGCTGTACTACAGTGGATGAAGAGCTAACAGAAGGGAAAGGGTTAAGCCACAGAAGAAGAAAAAAAACACTTAAAACCTTATATTAAGAATTAAGAACTCATGTAAGGATGCAGAGCATACAGTTTCCTTTAGAGGAGCCAGTGATGCTGGATCCACAAATGTGAACATCTTCACAGCAAAGCGCTTGTAGTGGGTTGGGAACTGAAGACCAGAATATCCAGCCACCGGAACCAGTGTGGTAAGGTAGCGGTCATCCTGGTAAGGGCATCTGAAAGGCAAAGAGGCAGTCAGAAATGCCTTACAGCACATTAGATGGAGAAAGACTGGCCTTACTCACCCATCAACCAGAAGGTCCCACTGGGGTAGACTGAGTGGACTAGGGGTTGATGTCGCCCAGCAATGTCCCAGCATTAGGACAATGTTGGGGTCGGTCCTCTCAAAATGCGCACCTCAACATACACAGGCTCCATGTAACGGATAATCAGCAGCACCATAGTAGGATGTGTACGCTTCGTCCCCTGAGGAAGAACACCAGCACTTAACCATAAACTCCTGCAATCTGGAGTTTTAGAAAATACTTATACATACTTGGGACAGACACTTACCTTCTGCACAGCCTTTGGTGACACATTGACCATTTGCCAGTCTAAGCTCCACCTGAGGTCCAGGAGCAGATACTGGTGGAGGTGCAGGAACAGTGTTGACCTCCACAACCAGAGCTTCCACAGAAGTAGCAGAGTACCTACACTGGAAGAGAAGCCTGGACAACAAACAGTTATCTTGTAGCATTTCTCAAGGATTAACAGTTATGCTAAAGCATAAAACCACCTACTCAAAATGGCTGTCCCTTGTGATGGAACCAAGCGGTCCAACACCCACTTCATCTGAGGAGGTCATTCTGTTTTCATACACCACATAGCCACTATCCTCCTGCAAATAGTATCTGTTGGCATCCAGTCCATTCTAAGCCATGCAGAACAGAACCACAAGCAGTTACTCACCATCAAGCTCGTGCCACGTGCAGTAACAGGGAACTGGTATATAGCAAAGGAAGGTGTGGATCCCACAGGACTGCAAGCTGAGTCATTTCCACCCAGGAGACGGACTGAATCCAGGCTCAAGCGAGGTAGCGTAACATCTCTAGCCACCACTACCACAAACTGACCGTCTCTTATACACTGGACAGTCACTGGAACAAGGTACAAGAGCAGGTCATTGGAGGAGCAGTTTAACATGAACCCCTTTACATTGACTAACTCTTACCTTCCTTCCCATAGAAACACTGTTGTCCATTAAAGCAGCAGTTGAGAGCTCCACACTCAGCACCACTGATACCAGGTGGGCCCCAGATAGCAGACAAACACTGAATCAATGTTGAATCAATGTTAATGCATCAACTAAAATATCATTGAATCAATGTTGAAATTTAACATTGATTTTTCATCAGGTTTGCACCCTGAAATAATGTTATTTCAACGATTAAAAATAGATCAAGATGGGCATAAAATCACTATTTTTTCAACTATAATTAAATCATTTATTTAACACTGAATCAACATTGAATCAATGTTGATGCATTGATCAAATTATCATTGAAACAATGTTGAAATTTAACATTGATTTTTCATCAGGTTTGCACCCTGAAATAATGTTATTTCAATGATGAAAAATAGATCAAGATGGGCATAAAATCAATATTTTTTCAACTTAAATTAAATCACTTATTTAACATTGAATCAACATAGAAGCACTTTAAAATCAATCTTGCTTTATGTACAGCAGGATTCTATGCCCGTTAATTGTCTCTTTATTTTATTCCTTTCAATCAGAGACCATGTATGGCTGCAATTGATATGATTTTGTATCAAAAAGTCACTCAAAGTAAACAACATCCTTCAGTTCACATGCAAATGTATTTATTTATGCCCCACAATTACAACAGGAAATCTCACATTGTCTTAAAACAATTACATCTGAATTTATAACACAAATGCCTGGAGAAGAGCCTGGAAAAACATGACAACCTGCATCTGCAAAATGGAAGTAATACAAATGGAAACTTGCCAATAAGGACAGAAATGGGACAGTACTACTGAAAGAAAGAAGGTAGAAGAAAGAATTAAATACTCTAAACTCTGGGGTTTCCACCATGAGCAATGCCCCCAAGCCTTTCAGGGGCGTAATGGAGACATTTTTGCACCATCCCAGCAAAGATAAACTCTGAGGCCTCCTTTTATCAGCATTCACTTGTAAGGCAATTAAAACAACAAGTTAGTAAATATTTGGAAATATGATTAATTATACATTATAAATGTACTCCAAAATTAAGTGAAACTTGAAATTTTATCAAAATCTTTACATCCCAGTTAAAACTCACTGAATTTAAATTCAAGACTATTTAATTAATTTTAGTATATACTTTTCCCTTTAAAGCATCTGCAGACTCACAGGAGGAATGAATGGAAAAGCAAAGTGAAATCCGATGTTTTATCTTATGTTATTATTATATTTAATAGTAAATAATAGTAAAGAAATAAATAAAAGTGTGAAAGTGAAACAAGTAAATTAATGATCAAGTAGCTAAATTAATAAAAGAGGAGCTGGATAAGCTACACAGTGATTTGGAAGAGATTATCCATTTACAACACGAACTGGAGGCGCAACAGTTTGCTAAATTTCTGCAGTTTGATATAGCAGTTTGATATAGCTGCCTACAGAACTAAAGATCTCACTCTTTTCTTGCCGCATTAAAGATGAAATTGGAATTGTGTAATTGTGGTCGGCCCTCGTGAGGGTATCGCACAGCTGAAGCAGAGCTGCGAACTGATTGTCCTATTTCCCTTCACCTGCCGATATGTCAATCAGTCCGTAGCTCTGCTTCAGCTGTGCGATACCCTCACGAGTGGAGACCAGAATTACTGCCATGACAGAAATTCATCTAGCCGTCCGATCGCCTCTCGTTTCTACACTGGGCGAATATGGGATGACAGAGTATGAATGGTACAATGAATGCATATGCGGCACCATTTCCACAAATACACAAATCTTATTTGTTGAAATCATCCCATAGACGAACACCTCACAACAAACGACGCATGACAAAGTTAAAAATTGGCCCGAGCCAAATAAGAGTTACGACTCAGAATTCGGTTCGAAATCGTACAAAAATCACAGTATATGGCAATCTTAAGAAATAAAGATGAATACAAATTTGATAGGGTTTGGTGAAAAACAAACTGAAACTCAATGTATTAAGATTATCCTGGCCACTGGTTGTGTGCGAGGCGTTCACGTGACTCTATTAACATCGCAGTTCACTCTGACTCGCCCAGGAGAAGCACAAAAGTTGTAAGAAATAAAGAAAAATAAAAACACAAATGAAAATTGAGATGCATTTTATTAATATTTTGTACTTACCTCTGAAAAACACTGTCGCTGTCCTGCGTCTGTCTTTTCATGCTTGAAGTCTGTTAAACTGTGCTTTGATCTGATTGGTGGTTGGCAGCCAGATTAAAGCTGCATTACCGCCACCTACTGGATTGGATTGTGGCGCATTCAATAAGTAGGGAAAATATTCTAAATTCTTTATTAACAGTCACAAAAATCTTTATGTGACAGTCATTATATATCTCTGCTTGCTTGCGCTGTGTAGCTAGCAGAAAAAATTGGGGATTGGAGATGTTTTACATGATGGAGGAGATTTTAAAACAATAATTAAAACATAAATATTAATAATACTAATGATAATCAACTGGTGTATCTCATTGAGTTCAATTTACGGTAGGATTTCTTTGAAAATCCATACACTCGTTGGAGAGATTCATCCTTTGTGGATAATGAATGTTCACAGAAATGTACCCAATTGATTTGGATTTCCTTTAACGTGTTGAATGATGGGACAGATAGATTGATAGTAATTAAGTCTCACCAGTGGAGAATTAAGCTGACCAAAAATCAACATTGATTCAGTGTTTGTCTTTTCAACTCTGAAAAGCATGGAAATTTTAACATTGGTCCAATATTATTTAGCATTGAATTTTCAACATTGGTCCAATATTTTTTTAGCATCAGATTTTCAACATTGATCCAATATTACTTAGCATTGAAATTTCAAGCTCAACCAATATGATGATTCTGATGGAACTTCAACATTGATTCAATGTTTCTCTTTTCAACACTGGAAAGCATGGAATTATCAAACATTGATCCAATATTATTTAGCATTGAATTTTCAACATTGGTCCAATATGTTTTTAGCATCGGATTTTCAACATTGATCCAATATTACTTAGCATTGAAATTTCAACCTCAACCAAAATGATGATTCTGATGGAATTTCAACATTGACTCAATGTCACAATGCTATCTGGGGCCACATTGGATCTGCTCATAATCAGCTACAGCACATTTGTCAAGGGGTTCTGCCTGCACCACTGACTGCTTAGACTGAAACTGCTGAGGAAACTGTTGACCAGCTTGCTGTTGAACCTGCTGAGGAAACTGTTGACTAGCTTGCTTTTAACCAGCTGAGGAAACCATTGACTAGCTTGCTTTTTAACCAGCTGAGGAAACTGTTGACTAGTTTGCTTTTTAACCAGCTGAGGAAACTGTTGACTAGCTTGCTGCTGAACCTGCTGAGGAAACTGTTGGCTAGTTTGTTGAACCCGCTGGTCAGTTTGCTGTAACATCAGAGCTTGAGGATTCTGGGGCAGATTACTCCACTGTGGAACAGCATGACAGAAAGCACAAAACCACAAACAAAGTGCCAGAGATTGCACAGTACACCAACTTCCTACCATTGTTCAACATCTAGTCACACTGCTGAGATCCTGCCCTTTGGTCTTTTTTTGTATTCTACAGATGTTGGATAATTAACGATAATCCCTCCCTCTCCATTAACAGTCCTCTCCAGACTTGCCCAAATTGGAGTTTATGCTATGGCCTACCAGAGATTAGGCTTGTTTGAGATGCCTCGCCTCGCCTGAAATAAAGCGAGATTAGCGGCTGCAGTGAAGGGAGGAGTGAAAAAAGTGCAGGCAAGACGGACAGTTCTGTCTTCTCGTAGTGGATCCGACACCTGCGAGATCAAAGGCGGATATCGCGGGATTCACACTCATGCACTGCGTTGCTGATAAACTGGATGTAATTTAAGTTCTGTTGCTTTTATATGAAAATAAATATTATGAACAAGACACTCAAAGTTTTTGTTATTTATTTCCATTCGAAAGACGTGTTTATAATAATTTTTACTTTAATTACATACATGTTTTTCTATATTTTTATAAATATGACAACAATCACATAACCCACTGAGAGGTCGCACTGTCGCACAGTTTGGGAATATTCACACATAATTTATAGACATTAAAACATGATATCAGAGTTTTAAAATCAAACATTTAAAAAAAGAATCACATGTCACGTTTTTTTAAACCAATGAGCATTAAGCTGTGTCGTCAGTAAGTCGTTTCCCATCATGCTTTTGCTCAGCGCGGTCGGATGGAAACAACTGCGCTGCAGAATCCGACACATCCGCCTTTGCTCGCGAGAGTTCTTTGACATCGTCAGCATGACATCACAGGAAGGCGGACCGCCCTCGGACACATTTCTAACCGGCATGCATCTCGCGCTGATCACCGGTGATCGGTTCTGCGCAGATTTTGCTAATCTCAAACAAGCCTTTTCTTACTGGTTCTCAAAATTACACGCATGTGATGTTTCTTGATTTCAGTTAGTCAGATTTGTCATATTGTAGATAATTAAAAAGATTCATGCTCAGGTTTTCTACTGTAGCTTGCCCAAAGTACTTTGAGTAGATGTTTGGTGCATTCTGCTTTGCTTGCAGACATGCTAAATTCCTTTTCAAATATCTTTATATGGCAGAAATAGTAAGAGTCGTGTGTAGTTCCAAATTTAACTTCCCCTCGGGGTAATCCCTGTCGCCAGTTTGAAGTGTTTCAACAATGGACAGGGGAGGTTTATATGAACAGACCCTCAAGCCCTTGGCTACGTATGAAACCACAAACTTCCCTACTACAGGTCCTTCTCAAATAATTAGCATATTGTGATAAAAGTTCATTATTTTCCATAATGTAATGATACAAATTAAACTTTCATATATTTTAGATTCATTGCACACCAACTGAAATATTTCAGGTCTTTTATTGTTTAAATACTGATGATTTTGGCATACAGCTCATGAAAACCCAAAATTCCTATCTCAAAAAATTAGCATATCATGAAAAGGTTCTCTAAATGAGCTATTAACCTAATCATCTGAATCAACTAATTAACTCTAAACACCTGCAAAAGATTCCTGAGGCTTTTAAAAACTCCCAGCCTGGTTCATTACTCAAAACCGCAATCATGGGTAAGACTGCCGACCTGACTGCTGTCCAGAAGGCCATCATTGACACCCCCAAGCGAGAGGGTAAGACACAGAAAGACATTTCTGAACCAATAGGCTGTTCCCAGAGTGCTGTATCAAGGCACCTCAGTGGGAAGTCTGTGGGAAGGAAAAAGTGTGGCAAAAAACGATTCCAGGACAGATTCCAGACCTTGGGGGACCTGCGAAAGCAGTGGACTGAGTCTGGAGTAGAAAATCCAGAGCCACCGTGCACAGGCGTGTGCAGGAAATGGGCTACAGGTGCCGCATTCCCAGGTCAAGCCACTTTTGAACCAGAAACAGCGGCAGAAGCGCCTGACCTGGGCTTCAGAGAAGCAGCACTGGACTGTCGCTCAAATTTTGCATGTCATTCGGAAATCAAGGTGCCAGAGTCTGGAGGAAGGCTGGGGAGAAGGAAATGCCAAAATGCCTGAAGTCCAGTGTCAAGTACCCACAGTCAGTGATGGTCTGGGGTGCCATGTCAGCTGCTGGTGTTGGTCCACTGTGTTTTATCAAGGGCAGGGTCAATGCAGCACTTCATGCTTCCATCTGCTGAAAAGCTTTATGGAGATGAAGATTTCGTTTTTCAGCACAACCTGGCACCTGCTCACAGTGCCAAAACCACTGGTAAATGGTTTACTGACCATGGTATTGTGCTCAATTGGCCTGCCAACTCTCCTGACCTGAACCCCATAGAGAATCTGTGGATATTGTGAAGAGAAAGCTGAGAGACGCAAGACCCAACACTCTGATGAGCTTAAGGCCGCTATCGAAGCATCCTGGCCTCCATAACACCTCAGCAGTGCCACAGGCTGATGGCCTCCATGCCACGCCGCATTGAAGCAGTCATTTCTGCAAAAGGATTCCCCACCAAGTATTGAGTGCATAACTGAACATAATTATTTGAAGGTTGACTTTTTTTGTATTAAAAACACTTTTCTTTTATTGGTCGGATTAAATATGCTAATTTTTTTAGATGTATGCCAAACTCATCCGTATTAAAACAATAAAAGACCTGAAATATTTCAGTTGGTGTGCAATGAATCTAAAATAAATGAAAGTTTAATTTTATCATTACATTATGGAAAATGAACTTTTATCACAATATGCTAATTTTTTTTGAAGGACCTGTATATAGTCGAGGAAAAGCTGTAGGCGAGCGACTGAGTATGTCTGAATCCTCAGTATTTAGAAAAGAGAAGGCGAGAATTACCTGGATGTACTAATTCTTGCAAGATTCAGAGTATGTAAACATGTGTAAATTGACCTGTATAGTACATAAAGTTTTGTTTGTGTCTAAGTGAGAAAATAATTCATGTAATTTGAAAGATGTCATCATTGAATGTATTTTGTGCCAAAGCAATAATGAATGATTCACAGTTTAGCTCACATAGACTGATGTTGTGATCACTGTGTGAAAAAATGGCTGTTTAGTAAAGTGATGCTATTCTGATTGGTTCGTTTATTTCAAATTTGCAATCTGCCAACTAGATCAATCCACATTGCTGTTGAAAGCATATAAAGCTACATTCTGTATGAGAGATGTCACCATGCCGAGTGAAATGCATCCCAGTGCTGGAAATTAGAAAAGTAATCAAAAAATTATCAAATATAATCAGTTACATTACTTGAATATAGTAATTGAAATAGTTACACTACTTATTACATTTTAAATAGGGTAACTTGTATACTATAACCTATTATAATGTAGGATGTAACCGTAGAAGCCGGCATCCAGGCAATGAATGAAACATTGATGGTATAGTGTATGGTATAGTTCGATACCCGGCCAACTACGCGAAACTACCCGTTATGCTTTGCACGTACACGTATGGTGGATGCTCAAGACTTCGCGATTGATTATAGTTAGGCGTTACAGTTACGAAAAGCTCTGAAACAAAGGTTTTTATCTGTTTTTATTTTTTTTAAATATCGATAATGTCAACAAGCAATGGAAACAATAGTTTGTGGTGGCAGCAAGGGCAAGACAATTTAACAAGTACCGTAAACAACATAATTTTGTCTGTCCCTCACGCCGGCTTCACACCGCACGTGTAAGCAGGGCGTAGGCAGCGCATATTTTTTCCGGCGCTCATGTTAACAGATGAGTGCATTCACACCGGCAGCAGAGGCAGCGCGTAGCAGGAGCAGAGCAGAAGCGTCAGTGCCGCGATCGTTTCAGTGCCGGGTCTATTTTTGACGCGCTGCTCATGCTGAATTAAAGCCACAGTACATTGTTCTGATCAAAACTGACCTGATTAACATGAAAAATAACTATTTTCACCTTGTAATCATGTAGTGAAGTGTTTCACAAACACCATATGACATCGGCGCTGTAAATTTTTAAAATAAAATACTCAAACACATCACTGCCAGAAGTTTTTGCTCAAACTTCAAATGCCTGTTTAAATGATTAAAACTAGAGGCTTATTTTAACTCTACGGTTACTTTTATCCCGTAAACTACCTTGTGGCAAGCAGCGGGCGAGGACCGTGAGAGGCGGGACCGGTGACGAGTGATAATGAGTGCCAGCTGCGCGCGTCACACCGGTCTCGTCTCGCGGTCGAGTGACGGAGCATAAAATGAGGAGCGAAGACAGCGGAAGAGAGGACCAGGCCTGGAGTTTGTGTTGAGTTTTGTTTATGTTTTGTTGTGTTGGTGGGCAGTCCGTGAGGGGCTGCCCACGTTTTATTATGTGTGAGTGTTTGCGGGCAGTCGTCCGTGAGGGCTGCCAGCGGTTTACTTTGTTGTGTTTATTTATTTTGATTAAAATCTTGTGAATGTTCGCCGGTTCCCGCCTCCTTCCTGCCCTCAACAACGAACATCGTTACATACCTTTATACAGCAAGTTATATGCATATGTGCTTGGGAAAGAGGAGAACACGGTCGCATTTGCAGCAGATATATGCTGCCCTTCATAAATCAAAGCACGAGACAGACAAGGTTTGGAGGAGAACACCGGAAAAGTGACAGAATGGACGATATTCGTCTGTATTTGCAATATACGAGCCGCGGTTCAGCTGCGCGAGACAAACGCTGCCAGCGTGAAAGCACAACGGACACGCGTGGCTCCCGCTCTCCATACGCACCGCTTCTGCCCTGCCAACACATTGCTAGCGCGTGCGGTGTGAAGCCGGCCTCATCCTACGAAGTTGGCCAGCACCGCCTCCTGGGTTGATGATATGAAACAATGGCCAGCGGTCACATATGCTGACATATTCAATTATCTTGTTTTGTCTGAGGTGTAGATGGTAAGGAGCATAGAAATTATAAAAGCACGGAAGCATACAATTACTTACACAGTTATAAAATCAGACAAATTATTTGTCACAATCATCAGCAGTTCACATTCCTAAAAGCGGAGGTAGAGTCGAGTCAGACTTTAAATAATCCCAATCACATCGCGTGGGTTATGTTATATAATGGAGTAGTGGAAACAGCTGGATGCTCCTGCGTAGCTGGCCCTGGTAGGTCTTGTAGCCACGCTGCTGCTGTGTGGAAGGTGGGTATTTATAAATAGAGCAACACTGCTGGTGTGGCTAAACCAATATCAAATACATTTAAATAGTCTGTATGTGCTGCGTGATTCAATGTGAAGAAGTATTTTTTTACTGCAATATAATACATTTCAATTAAAATGAAATTGTTCAGCTGTAACAAAGTAAATAAAATAAACAATATGTTTTCAGTGGCCGGTGGTATGACAGGGCTATCTTGCACTGATGAGCAGCGTAGATGGAGAGCAGGGACCAGAAGAAATCTAGAAGAGGAAAGAATCAGTCAGATAACATTTAGACATCACAAAGCTGAGGATGTGTATGGTGCATCATCAGCAAGGGACGGAGATAGACTACCATCTACACCAAGCTATGACACACATCAAGACTTCAGGGAGAGAGTCAGTTCTTCAGGCACAAAACCACTTTTGGAAAAGTGCTACAATGCCAATGTATCCGAGCAGGCAGAAGACATTGATAGGCTTGAACTCCACCAGCCACATGGAGAGACTTTGACTTGGAGTAAATGTGCATTTTACAGTAAATACATAGAAATGAACAGCAACCAGGCAGATGAATTAGAGAATCAAACACAAAATCAGAGTTTGTCAGAGGTTTGTTTAGGCAATGTCTCAAAGCAAGTTTTCAAAATGTACATTTATTTGTTAGTTCCTTGTTTTCAGGTTTTGCACTGTAAGTTGCACAAATTTTGTATGGTATGTTTTCTTAAATTAATTTAAAAAGCATATATGTACATAGTATACAAAAACAGAAAACACTGAGAGAAGATTGTTTTTAGAATTAAAAATGTCAAGTATTGTGATTAAATGCATATGTACACATTGATTACATGCAACAGTCTGAGCATTAATTATCTGCTTCACGGATCAGGTCACCATGCAGATTCACTAAAGCTGCACATATCATGCAGAATGTTATCAATCTTTGGCATAAAGGTGGGGCAGATGTAAGACTCTCTTCGTCCATTCCAGCCTCCAGGTGAATGTCTTTGTGGCAGTCAGGCGAAGGACTGAGCCCCTTTGCTCATTGGAAGACTGCCAGAGACAAGCTTTCCTCTCGCAAGACAACCTCACTGCTAGAAGAGGTAAGAGTTTGGGTGAGAGACTGGTGAAAAAAACAGAAATGTCTAGCTTAACTCCAGTTGGGACTATTAAGTGTTTTAGCTGTGTCCAGTTAGGCCATAAGAAACCAATGTGTCCAAACCTGAATAAAAAGCTGACCAATGTCTGTTATGTTCCACGGATGATGATACAGAACCTAGCATGACTCAATGCCCAGTGATGTCACAATTCCTGAAGAACTGAATGGTAAAAAGGCAGAGAGTTCTGGGAAATAACAGAGGGTGTTTCTCAGTACCAAGTATGCAAAGTTGGTGATTGCCTGGATCTCACAACTCCGAAAACATCAGATCTAATCTTTAAACAAGTACATTCTCCACTGAAAAACTCTTAAACTACATTTCATGACACATTAACAGTAGCATTATTAAATTACACAGGTTTTACATCTGCTATTGACGCTTGCTGGTTGGTGCAAGATGCATTCTGGGATTCCTGTCTCAAGTCCACACAAGTCTCCTCTCGATGCATCCTCGATAAGGGGCGGATCAAGAACACATCCAGGGATTTGAACTGAACTTGGCTAGATGTGAACTTTGAATTGGAACAGTACTTGGGCAGCGACTGATGACGTTTCACAAGAACAGACAAGAACGCATATTGAGAAACGTCCAGAGTCTATGGTGACAGTAAGGGACGAGACTGCCATCTGCTGGACATAATGGCATCCCCAGCTGACAGGGTAACAGGAATCATGGGAGTGATGTCTTCACCTCCACAGCCGATGAGAAGGAATCAGACGAACTCAGACAGAAATCATGTTCACGGAGGAGCGAATGTAGTAAAGTTTTATAAAATATATACAAATAATAAAAGAGATGACAGCTGCATGCATTGGTGAAATACATATTTACACACATGTTGTCCAATGATGAGCTGAAAGTATTAGAAACTACTAAAGACTGAGATACTTTGTCTAAAAGGTAAAACTGTTTGGGTGAAGAAACCATTTATATCAAATATAAATTCATTTGAAATTCAAATAATGACAAATGTAATAAACATAAACCAAGAGGTCAAACATGTGTCAGTACAAAAATGGATTAAAAGTTCTCAGTCTAACTCTAAAAAATATGATTGTCCTTGAATCAGTAGATTTTTTTCATAATCTTTAATCTTCATAATCTTTTAACAGTTACTGATTTTATTTGAATCACTTTTCCCATTTTAAAGCCATAAACGAATAAATGATGATAATCATGATAAAGTTTGAGTGTTGAATCTGAACTGCTCTGTCTCTCTCAAACTACAGATATCTGCTTTGCTTGTGAAGATTTGGTATTTCCTCATTAATTTAATTTGTAATGTGTGTTTTATATATGTTATATATACAAACAGTAAACTTTAAAGTTTGTCTTGATTTAGACTAGAGTAATTTAATATTTATTTAGTTTTATCTCTGAATGTGAACTGTATTATTAACTTACCATTGTGTTAATAAATGCATTTCAATAATACATTCAATCCTGAATTTTGTTATCTTTTCTTATTTGTATTACTATATATATTTTAGGTAAATGTCTATGCACTTCTGTGATTTTACACAAAAGTGTGCGGGACTTTATTTTGGTGTGGGGTGTGACGTCATAGGGCCGTGCCGCTCGCGATCCTACATCTGTTCGGCTGAAGAAAGGTTTGTGTTTTAAGCGACTCGGAATTAATTATATATTATTAAATTTAACACTGCATTGCTTTATCTAACATCCAACTCTTTATCGTGAATCAGTTCAAACAAGAATTCAGTCTCTGGCGAGTTACGAGAGAACCGGAGCTTTAGACTCTCCGAGTCAATTGAACCGATTGCTTCACAACAAATGATTCAGTGATTCGAAGCGCTGCGTTTCTATCTTTATTTAGATTTCTACAACTCATTCATATCTAAACTAATATATTAGTATCTGTATAATTTCACTATTTTATTCATTTGTTGTGTTCGTTTTGAGTGTTTTTGTCGAATCTGGTCATTTAGATGCATTAACTGAACTACTGAACTAGAGCTGATGGAGACACTCAGACATTTTGTGTAGATTTGTTTGTTAATTATTCTCCTCTTAAAGTTTTCAGGAGTTTCCCAACACAACTCCTGGTGAAGTGACTGAGGTCCACGTACATAAAGATGGCGTTTATTAAAGAGGAGAGTGAAGACGTGAGGATTGAAGAAACATTGAGAGTGAAACATGAAGAAACTGAGGAACAAACAGAGAAAGAGGAGAGTGAAGACGTGAAGATTGAAGAAACATTGAGAGTGAAAGATGAAGAAACTGAGGAACAAACAGAAAGAGGAGAGTGAAGACATGAAGATTGAAGAAACATTGAGAGTGAAAGATGAAGAAACTGAGGATCACTCAGGTTGGTTTTATTCTCAAAGCTGCTCTCACTCATTTGATCATTATTAAAACCTCAGCTCTACAGAAATGAAGGAAATGAATATTATATGAGTGTCGATTAAAGTGCTATTATTTGACATAGAGCGGGTCTCCGTGTTGAGATCACATGACCTGACAAACACTAACACTGCCTTCATGTAAACCTGTAAATATCTGACTTACATTTGTTATTACAACACATTATATTAGGAAAAATTATTCAGTTATAACCTTTTATAATTACTTGTGACATTAAACCCCAAATCTACTTCTGAGTGTCACTTAATTATACTTGATAACAGTATCTAACTAAATCTGTATTTTGCATAAAGCAAAGCAAAGCATGAAATGTGACTGATCAGCTTTACATTTGTTGTCTAAAAGGGATTTTCTCATCCTCAGAATCGCTCTCTGTTTAGCTGACATGTTGTACTACAGGACATTTTGTTCATAATCCATTTTGTCATTGACTGAAATGGTAATTTGATATAGGGATTATGAGTGTCGGTAGAACAGTTAGAGATGGAAGTGTGTGAACATTTGAAGTAAAACACTGAGTCCTGCACGTGGGAGAGTGAACGCTGGTATTTAATGAAATGAGTGGAAATATTGAGCTTGTCATTTGTGGTGCGGCTGCAGGTCAGGAATCAATAGACATGGGTCGATTGAGGAAAGAGATGAAATGGTATTTATAGTGGGACAAATTTTCCTGGTTATCAGTATATTAATATTTCTGCTACAATTGACTGTGAATGTTCAAAAATGAATGATGCAAACTGAAATCATTTCACCAAGTTTGATAATAAACTAACAAATGCACTTTAATGCATTAACATTTATGATGACGTCATGTAGCCATGAGAGGTAAACATTTAATATAATTTAAGAACATTACAACCATTTCATGTAGTGAACCACAACCACAAAGATTAAAAAAAAGCAATTTTATTATTTCATACTTTCATTATTAATGCATCCTCAGTGTTTTTGAAGGAAAGGAAAATCTAATAGGAATATGATACCTGACATTGACTGTGATTGGACTAATTTAATCCATCATGTGTTATTACAGAAATATGTCATTTTACGCACAAAGTGAAACTTTTGAAGAAAAAGAACTTTTGCTTTAAAAAAATTTTAATTAAAAGCAGTCTACCTCAGTGTTATATGTTACCGTATAATTGCAAACTTGAATAATTGTGTAACGATCGGTGTGGATCCTAAATCTGAGAAAATCATAGGAGCGGTGGATGATTTTAGCCGATTCAGGTGACGTGAGAGCTGGGGCCTATACCATGAAGCCGGTTTAGCTAGCTAGACAGATATGTTTAAGCTTAGTTTGTACCAATCCTGGGTTTTAGGTACCATTAAAGTGGTTTGGCTTTTAGCAGTGTTCATCTCCATAGTAACTTATGCTCCGCAGCTAACCTGAGAGATCGCAAACTGAATTTGAACCAATCAGCTGTGAGCAAAGTGACTCATCTCTGATGCAATAAAGCCACTCCCCCTGGTTCTCTTGCTCCAAATTAAAGGTCACTATATGATATGATATATATATATATATATATATATATATATATATATATATATATATATATATATATATATATATATATATATATATATATTAATGATGATTACTTAATATAATAATTGAACAATTATAAATTACATAGTAAAATATGTTCAAATAGAAATCAGTTATTTTACATTTAATATTTCACAATATAAACATACGTTTTATAAACATATGTTTTATAAACATATATATATAACATAAATGCAGACTTGTTGAGCATATATATATATATATATATATATATATATATATATATATATATATATAAAATACTTTCACAAATATTTTCTTTATTTATCCTCTTACATGGAAAATTATTTTCTTCTTTGTAAATGCTTTTAAATTCTTTATATATACTTCAATGTCTTTATCTTCAGCAAAGAGTTTTGAATCACGTTAGCTCTCTCGCGAAATGAGTCACATGTGCGTTGAAAGGCATGTGATTAGCTGCTCACTGATGATGTCACACTTTCACGTGCACATGCTCCACAAACTCAGGATCAAAGCCTGAGTTGACAGAGAAAGTTGATGATCAGCATCATGGGACCAACAAAGCCTGAATTGATTGGTTTGGTTTTGTCAACTCAAAACTAATACTATAACCCTGAGTTTGTTGATCTGCCATCATGGTACAGGTCCCTGATCTCTAGTGTGCATAGCGATGTGCATTATTAGCATTTATATTTACTCATTTAGTAGAACTTTTTGTCCAATAGTGGTCACAGAGCCGAGGTGTTGCTCATTCAATGACCACAGCTTTTGGGAGAGGGCATTTACTGGAGCAGCCAAACCTTACATTTAATTCTGGCTGCAACTGGGAGACAGTGAGGCGAGTCAGGATGGTGTGATGGGGTTCTCTTTGGCTGATCGAAGACCACAAAAGCGCTTGGTTACTAACGTAACCTCGGTTCCCTGAGAAGAGGAGCAGTATTGCGTTTGCTAAACACTATGAAATTCCTTTCCTCGAGATATTGAAGCAACATTTTTATCCTAAAAATACCATATAACACGCAGTGCAGCTGAACAGCTCTCAGCAGGAAGCTGCTGCGTGCTGATTAACTGTGCGCTGCAACTGCAGCAACCTATGGCGAGACCGTTGGGCGGGACGGACCAATCAGCTCCTTCTAAATTCCGCCCCAAGGGGCAACAAATTTGCATATCCAAGGGTACATAACTCCCTGTCTCGCCAGGTTAGTCAGGTTAATCGACTGAAGCAACTCCTGAGAAAGCGAAGCCACGGCAAACAAAGCGCAATACTTGTTCCCTCTTCTCAGGAACCGAGGTTAGGTTAGTAACCAAAGCATTCCCTTTCGAGAGTACTCGTATTGCGTTTGCTAAGCGCTACGGGAACCAATGCAAAGCGGCGTGCTTGGTTAACGGCTCTGAAGCTTGGAGACACCATACCCAAGCCGACGTAAGTTGGCCTGTAACATGATATCATGAAGTCCCTATATGAGCCAGACCTGAGTCGGGCCATTTAAATGAGAATAACACATAAGATACGTGTAGTATTTTTATATATATATATATATATATACTACTATAAAGCACACAAAGAGCTGTTCAGTGTGCCTGAAAACAGCAGAACTCTCTATGTATATTCTCAGCGCTCTGACAGGACAGAGCAAATTAGCATCCTCTTCATCTAACGATGATGAAAGTGCTGAAAGTGAAATGACCTGTGCTCTGAACGGAGTTGAAAGCACTTTAGGTACGTATCCATGCCTTGGTTTAAAGACTTTAGAATCGTTTGGCCCAAATTCCAGACAAGAGGCGCTCACAGAGAGCGCGTGCAGATCACCCACCCACTTAACTGATGCGATCGCCAGCAGAAAAGCGGTCTTTAGTCACAGGAGCTTTTAGCTCACCGAATGCAGAGGCTCGAATGTAGAGTCTTTCATGGCATCCAGGACCGTAGACAAGTCCCTTATAGGGACTGAAGGGGGGCGAGGTGGGTGAAGCCTTCTAGCCCCTTTAAGGAAGCGCATGATAAGATCGTTCTTTCCCAGTGACGGTCCGTTCACTTGAATCTGGTGTGCTGCTATAGCGGCCACATAAACTTTGAGCGTGGAGGGGGAACGACCCGTGTCCAACAGCTCTTGTAAAAAGTGAGCACTTCTGACACTTCACAATTATGTGGGGTCAGGCTTGTGCTTTACACCAGTCCGAAAAGACTGACCATTTGCCTGAATAGAGCCGCCTGGTCGCGGGGGCTCTAGCTTCAGAAATAGTGTTTAATACATTTTCAGAGAGGTTCTCATGTACCCGTTGCCAGATCTGCCGTTTCGCCTGCATGAGAAGGTCTCTCCTCAGCGGATTTGGCCACAGAGCTGTAGCTGACATCTGACTTAGCAGTGAGAACCATGGTTGATTTCTCAAAAGCGGGTCTATTAAAAGCACAGCGCACTTGCTCTCCCTGATCCTCTCTATGACCTGAGGTAACATTGAGACTGGGGGAAAAGCATAAAGAGGAAGGTTGGGCCATTCGTGGGCCAACGCATCCTTGTGCTTGGAGAAATATGTTAGGCATTGAGCATTGTCTTGTGAGGTGAAAAGATCCACTTTTGCCTCTCCAAACCTGCCCCAAATTGTCTGAATTGTGTGTGGGTGAAGAGACCACTCTGCTGGGGATACTTTGTCCCTGGACAGCATGTCTGGACCCAAATTCAGAATGCCTGGCACATGAGTCGCTCTCAGCAAACTCAGGTTGCACTCTGCCCATATTAGGACTTTTTCCGCCATTGTGTGCAGATCGAAAGATCTTAGACCGCCCTGGCGATTTATATAGGCTACCACCGACCTGCTGTCCGTTCGGACCAAGACATGGTGGTGCTTTATGTCTGGGAGGAAAGCTCTTAGCGATAACGTGACCGATTTAATCTCTAGACAGTTTATGTGAAGGCTCTTCTCAGAGTCTGACCAGAGACCGGAGACTGGCCTGCCCTCGTGAAGGGCTCCCCAACCTAGGTTGGATGCATCTGTCGAGATAACTTTCCGCCGTAACAGTGCCCAATCTCACGCCCGTCTGATACAAGACGGGATTTTTCCAAAGAGCCAGAGCCAACACACAGCTGTGATCTACCTTGATTTGTAATCGGCCCGAGAGCCATGCGTGAGCTGGAGCAGCGATTCAGCCAGCGCTGTAAGGGGCGCATGTGTAACAGACCTAGTCTGAGAATTGGTGCCGCTGAGGCCATGAGACCCAACATCCTCTGAAAGTGTTTGAGAGGAGTGCACGGACCTGAGGAAACCACTCGGTTCTGAACAGAGAAGCGCTGTGGCGTCAGTCGCGCGTTCATCTGCCGTGAGTTCAATACTGTTCCCAGAAACAAAATGTTCTGTGTGGGAGACAATGAGCTCTGCCACGTTGATTCTGAGGCCCAAGCATTTTAAATGGTTTAGAAGCCAAGATCTGTGGTTTAATAACGGTATCTTTGACTGGCGATTATGAGCCAGTTGTCGAGATAGTTGAGAATTCTCATTCCCGAAGCCTCAAGCGGGGTTAGCGCGCTTCCATGCACTTAAGCGTGCTGGGAGCCAGAGATAGACCAAGGTTAGCACCCTGTATTGGTATACTTTCCCTTGGCGAATCTCAGAATGGCCGTTTTGGAAGAGGCGAGATGGTAAACCGGCGGCGGGTATTCTCCACCTTCTCTTTGTGCCTCTGGCTGGGGCGGCCGGCGGCTCAGGTTTCGACACATTGCTGGGTCAGGGACCTTGGCGCTCTGGCAGTCTGCTGCGGCTCGTAGAGCGGGAACGCTGTCTGGGCTTAAAAACCGTGCGAGGCTAGTGAGCTGGTTGCGCTGCCTTGGTGGGCTGGGCTGGTCCAGCTTTAGTGTGACGGCTAGCAGAGGAGCTGGAACGCTTGGGCAGGAAATGTCGCATGGCCTGCGACGCCTTTTGCGCCTCGGTGAAGTGTTCCGTGAACCCAACCACGGAGGGACCGAATAGTCCTGAAGGCGATATAGGCGCCTCCAGGAAAGCGGTCTTGTCCGAGTCTTTCATATCAGTTAGGTTAAGCCACAAATGGCGCTCCAACACCATCAAGTTGGCCATACATCTGCCGATCGCCTGAACGTTGGCCTTGGTGGCGCGCAGGGCCAAGTCAGTGGCGCCGCGCAGATCCTCGTTATCAGGGACAGACTCATCCAGGGAACGGAGGAGTTTGGCCTGGAAGACCTGAAGCACCGCCATAGAGTGTAGTGCTGAGGCCGCTTGGCTGGCGGAAGCGTATGCTCGACCGGCGAGGCTGGAAGTAGTGCGGCAGGCCTTGGAAGGGTGCACAGCTTTTGACTGCCATACTCTGGCGGAGGGCGGGCAAAGGTGTGCAGCGACGGCTTCCTCGAGGAGGAAGGGCTTGGTATCCTTTTTTCTGAGCGCCATCGACCACCGAGAGCGCTGGAAAAAAAGAGGATGTCGCTTGGCGACAGTTCTCGTAAAACCACTCGTCCAGTCTGCTTCTCATGGGCTTCTCGGGTTGAGACCAGTCAATGCCGAGGTCGTCCACGGCCTTGGTGAGCAGGCGTATAAGCTCAGCGTCCACTGAGGCGCCGCTGGCAGTCCGCGTCAAAGTGGAGTGCACCGAGACGGTATCCGACCACCCGCTTTCTGATGCAGCAAGAGAAAGACTGTCATCCTTCTCCTCCTCCGGTGCGCCGAAGGAAACAGTAGCAACCGCCAAACGAGGAGCTGTGCTGTTCCTCGGCGAACATGACAGGCGATGGCGAAGGACGGAGGGAAATGACCGGCGTGTCCTCGCCAGAGCGCTCCGGGGGCCTCTGGTCGCGACGTTTCTTTTTCCGTGGCTCGAGAGGCTGAGAGCAAGGGACGGGATTCGGTGAAACTGGCGAACCGAGCCCGAAGGGTCTGCAGCGCCAGTTCGTCGCACTCCGGGCAGCCGCCCTGGTTGAGTGCAGCCAGCGCGTGGTCTCGTCCGAGACATGATACGCAGATGATGTGTCGATCCTCGTCCGAGATAAAGCCTCTGCACTGCAGGCGCATGAACGAGACATTATGAAAGAAAGGTAATTTAAAGGATATGTGCCGGATGGCGCAGCTGGAAGGCAGGCTGAAGGCGGAGAGTCCGACTTCCTCAGGCTGAGGAGTTCTGCTGGTGCGTGTTGACGGCAGGCTTCGATCCAGAGCTCAGCGAGGTGAGTCGCTGAAGAAGAATTAGTCTTACTAACCTGGCGAGACAAGGTTTTATGTACCCTTGGCTATGCAAATTCTGTTGCCCCTTGTGGCGGGAATTTAGAAGGAGCTGATTGGTCCATCCGCCCAACGGTCTCGCCATAGGTTGCTGCAGTTGCAGCGGCACAGCCAATCAGCACGCAGCAGCTTCCTGCTGAGAGCTGTGCAGCTGCACTGCGTGTTAAATGGTATTTTTAGGATAAAAATTTTAGTTCAATATCTCGAGAAAGGAATTCCCCATAGCGTTTAGCAAACGCAATCTGAGAGTACTCTCGAAAGGGAACCCAAATTTGATGACTAACTAACTTTTAAAGGTCCCATATTGTCAAAACAGAATTTTATATCATGGTAACTCAGGTCTAGATTCTACTACATGGCATTCGTTCATGCTCAATTATGTCAATGATTGGTTGATTTTTAGCTCAATTAGAGCAGATTGCGGTTCAGCATTGAGAAGATGTTCTCGACCATATGAAGGAACTGGGGATAGCGAAGACAAAGCGAAGAAAAGCGTGCGTTTTCCAGCTCACAGATCTACCTATCGAGGTGATTTTTGTGATTTTCTCTGCTTTCTTCTCTAAATATGAATTCAGTCGATATGGTGAACTGGTTTGACCCGGTTCACTAAAAGAACCGGTTCAAAAGAACAATTCATTCACAAACTAGATTACATAAACAGAGAATATTTGAGTTTGATTTAATGTACATAATTTAAAACCTGACATTTCAACATTTTTTTATTCATGTCTCATATTGGTGTGACAAGTATTCACTAAGTTGCAGTTCAGTATCAGAATGGACTTCACTGAGAGAGAGGGCAGATCGCACATCCTGTTTGTTTTCTTTGTTTTGCATATAGTATAACATTTAGTTTTATTGTGAATGTACAAAAATATTTTGTGTCTTTCACATTGAAATGAAAAAAGTGAGTGTCTTGCTGGACCTCTAGGGGTTAATGCCTGTTGTGTTGTTCTATTAAACTGGGGTTAACTTTTGTCCTTTTTTGTCTTAGACCTGATGCTGTTGAAAGAGGAGTGTGAAGTACTAAAGGAAATGGAAGAAAAAGATCAATATGAGAATTATCATGATAATCAGTGTGGAAAGAGTTTCAATCATAAAGGACACTTTCAAGTCCATTTAAAAATTCACACTAGAGAGAAGCCGTACATCTGCCAACAGTGTGGAACAAGTTTCACTCTAAAAGGATGTCTAAATCGGCACATGAGAATTCACACTGGAGAGAAGCCATTCACCTGCCAAGAGTGTGGAAAGAGTTTCAACCAAAAAGGAAGTCTTAATCGGCACATGAGAGTTCACACTGGAGAGAAGCCGTTCATTTGTGATCCCTGTGGAAAGAGTTTCAGATATAAAGAAACCTTTAACCACCACATGAGCATTCACTCATGAGAGAACGGATTTATATATCAGTAGTGTGGAATGAGTTTCAGACAGAAAACTCATAATCTGAAGGTAAACTTACGTTATTTAAAAAAAGTTATTTTACCTGAATGTGCACAGTCAAACGCACAGCATTGCAAAGTATACTTCTTTTGACTCGTATGCGTACATGGGCATTCTGCACAGTTTTGAGCAATCTCTCGCCATGAGTTACAACCCATGTAAACATCTTTGTATTCTTTCATGCTAGAGGTGTAAAAATGAGGGTACTTTTACAATCTCTTGTCTGTGTAGCCCTCTGTTGTAGCTTGTGTAAGACTGGAGAACCTTATGCCGAGTTCAGACTATACGATTTTCAAACTGGTCGGATCACTGCTCTTTTCACTGCATGACTATCTGGGGTAGCATTCAGTCACTGCTGTGTTCACACTGACCGATGGATAGGCGTCAGGGGGTTTCACACCACATGACTGTACAAGAGGAATAATCGCGATAACTCTCTCTGTCTCCGGTGCGCAAACTCGTTTCCCAACATCCCAACCAAGCTGCGTGCGATGTGACAAGTAAACAACGCGATGATCACCGCAGCGCGTCAGACTGGAGTTGTCGCGAGACTGGAAATATTATTATAAATGATAAACTGCAGAAAGTTTGTGCTCTTAATTGTCTGTGCGCTGATTTGCAGCGAAAAGGAGAAAAAGATTAAGGCGGAAAGTTTAAGGTAAATAAATCATTCTGCAATGTTCTGCTGCTGCTGGACGTGCAAATGTTTGGGCTTTGTTTCTGTTTGACATAATTGTAAATATATCTATTAAAATACTGATATTATGGTCTATAACTCCTGCCTGAACCTCCGCTGATCTGTATCTTGTTCTCTCATTGGCTGTTGGGCAGCGATGTTATTTTCAGTCAGAACTCATTTCACACAGCAGGAGTTTGAATCGCCGACAGGTCAAGATATTTAGCATGCCAAATATCTCACGGGCGTTGGCAACTTGTCGGCGATTCTCTCTGATCGTCTCTTTGATAATTCACACTGCGTGATTGACACTTGCGTGCACGAGCACCGATTTGGCTATGATTTCAGGCATTTGTCGGTGATTTCGCAAAACCTGTCAAAATCGGGGCTAAAATCGGGCAGTGTGAACTTGGCATAAGATAACCTTGCTTTCTGGAATACCCCCCTGAAGGATTTGGGTTAAGGATCAGGGATTAGCTGGAACAGGTGTGTTTAATTAGCGTTGATGCTAAGGCTATGGCCCAACAGGAACTAAGTTTGACACCCCCTTATTAGGTGCTCTGTATGGGTTTTGACTGTTTAAATGAAAATATAAAGGAGATGTTTGTATGTTCTTTTATTGTTCTGGTTTCTATATCTTCAAATAAAAACACGTAAAGTGACCCCCACATTGACTCTTCTACATGTTTTTTTCACATGGTTTATCTACACTGAAATGTGATTTCCTTTAGAGCACTAATATGAAAAACTAGCACAAAGTAAAATAGATTACTTGGTCCTGGATAGCAAAACATTGAATTTCTAGATCCAGATTAAACGATTTGAATAACTAGGCCTAGAAAATCTGGTGTATCTTCAGCTGAGCAGGCATAAAAGTCTGAAGGACACCATTTAGTATATCTTTTTTCAGGCATCATTTAGGGCCGCTTTTCAGGTATTTCAAAGCATATTGTTATGGACAGGATATCAATGCCCTTGTATGTTTGTTTTGATGCTTTACATGTCATTTTATATTTGTTTTTATCTGTGCGATTCAAATGCTTTGCGCAGTTAAACTGGTGTTATTGTGCATTTGTCTCTTTTCGTCTTAGACCTGACGGCACTGAAAGAGGAGAGTGAAGTACTGAATGAAATAGAAGAGAAAGAGCAATATAAGAATCATGATTTCATAACTGGAGAGAAAACTTTTAGTTGCTCACTGGCTGAAAAGACTTTTCACGTAAAAGAGCTAAAAAGAAGGAAACTAGAAGTAATTTCACCTGCCAACAGTGTGGAAACAGATTTACTCTTAAAAGAAGCCTTTACAGTCACATGAGAGTTCACACTGGAGAGAAGCCTTACACCTGCCAACATTGTGGAAAGACTTTTGCTCAAAAAAGGAAGCCTTAACAGGCACATGAGAGTTCACACTGGAGAGAAGCCTTACATCTGCCAACACTGTGGAATACGTTTCAACCGAAAAGGAAACCTTAATTGCCACATAAGTATTCACACTGGAGAGAAGCCTTACACCTGCCAACACTGTGGAAGACGTTTCAACCAAAAAGGAAACCTTAATAGCCACTTGAGAGTTCACATGTTAGAGACACATTGGGAAGAGTTTTGATCAACATAAAAACTTTAAAGACCACATGAGAAGTCACGCTGGAGAGATATCCTACACATGCCCTCAGTGTGGGAAGAGTTTCACTAAAAAAATTAAACCTTAACAGACACATGATATTTCACTCTGGAGAGCAACTCTACACATGCCAACAGTGTGGAAAGAGTTTCACTCTAAAACAACACTTTGGAGACCACATAAGAGTTCACACTGGAGAGAAGCCTTACACCTGCCAACAATGTGGAAAAAGTTTAAACCAAAGGAATCCTTAACAGGCACATGAGAGTTCACACTGGAGAGAAGCCGTTTACATGTGGTCACTATGGGAAAAGTTTTAGGTATAACATAGCCCTTGAGTACCACATGAGTATTCATGCATGAGAGAACATCTCTGTTATGTATGTAACCCAGGGTGTCAAACTCAGTTCCTGGAGTGCCACAGCCCTGCAGAGTTAAGCTCCAACTCTGTTCCAACACACATACCTCTAGTTTTCAAATGAGCCTAAAGGACTTGATTAGCTGGATCAGGTGTGTTTAATTAGGGTTGAAGCTAAACTCTGCAGGGCTGTGGCCCTCGAGGAACTGAGTTTGACACCCCTGATGTAACCCTTGTTCCCTGAAGGAGGGAATGGATACGTTACGTCAGTGGATCGTGAATCGGAGTGAAACAGTGAAACGGAGACTGACGGAATGGGGGTTTCACTTAGAAGCCTATCACCTTGAATTCTACAAAACGAGCCAATGGCAGAACAGTACCATGGGTCTGCAGAATTTGCATAGCAAACTCCATCCACCAGTGTGGGTATATAAGGAGCTGGACATGCCATTTCTCATAAAGTTACCTGCTGAGAAGCTGTGGAAATATGCAACACAATGCCTGCACGCAGGAGCACTTAAGAATACACATATGACCAGTGCAGGATTCATATGGAGCACTGAAGGATCCAGCCCGCAGGGTGTAATGTTTCAACCCCAGGAGTGGCAAGTTGGTCTTGCAAAGGAAAGAGACATGCTCAAGGAGACTTGCTGTGGAAATAGACATGTAGGGGTTGCCCGGAGGGGGACCCATGCACATGGAGGCACCTAGCCTAACACGAGGCCTGACTGACCAGGCATGCACTCCAGTGTCTACATCAACAGTACTGGAGGAACTCAAGGCTTCACTTAGAAACTCACCTAAAATAGCGTGCGTATCCAGTCTGAGGAGAGGAATGCTGCAGAAAGCGATGACACAGAGCCAGTCCTACTTACTGGCCACTGGGAGCAAGTACACGAGAGGACACTGGCTCTACACGGAGATTGTAGAATCTCACCAATGTGTTAGGTGTCGCCCAGCCTGCAGCTCTGCAGATGTCTGTTAGAGAGGCGCCATGCGCTAGAGTCCTGGTGGAGTGTGCCTTAACCCCTAGGGGGCATGGCAGGCCTTGAACTTGGTATGCTAGCACAATTGGAGAGTTCGGAGAGAGTCTTCCCTTTCTGCTGCCCTCCATTGCAGACAAAGAGCTGGTCTGAGGTCCTGTCTACGAAAGTGCAGAGAGAATGCTTGTTTCCGTCAGATGGACTAACTAGTCGACCACACCCTGAAACATATAAACAAGACATTTTGAAAAAGGTGTCCCACAAACAGCTCTTTCAGAAGGAGTAAAACTCAGCAGAATGCCAAAGAGCCCAAGGAGAACACATACGCTGTGAGAGATCACTGCACAGATCTCACTTAACTCGCTGGAACGCGCCGTCACACCAATAGACTAGAGAGTCGCTCTTCTTGAAGAGAAAGCTCAGAAGGCAAGTGAACACTTGGCTCTGAAGTAGAAACATAATGCAAGATTGCATGTCTCCTTATACCCACGCTGGTTGGTGGAGTTCACTATGCAAATTCCATAGACCCATGGCATTGTTTTGCCATTGGCTCGTGTTGTAGAACTTTAAGGTGATAGGCTTCTAAGTGAAACCCCATTCCATCAGTCACTGACTTAACTCAGCATGAAAGGGAACTGGTTTTATATAATCAGTGTGGAATTAATTTCAAAGAAAGGAAATGCCTGTTGAGAGACTGTATAATGTGCTGATTGTTGTTACGGTACTAAGTCACCTTAGAGGCCTGAATTCCCAATTTAATGTACAGTGACTCGAGAAGAGTAAAGAAGCCAGAGTCAATAATTCGATTCAATGTAGTGATTAGTCAAATGAAATTTGAAATAACAAAGATAATTTTTATCAGACTGGAAGCTAGTGAGATCGCAAAACAAAAATCGGATAAATGTTTGCCTTCTTGTGTTTTGCTTGCTTTTCACTTTTTAGCGTCAATGTTTTACCAGTTTTACAATAAAAAGTGATACAGTGGTGATAACTAGTTTGTGTCTGGATTTTACAGTAATCATACAAAAGTAAAGTGGATTTTATTGCTATTTCACAAATGAGGAATATATACTTATTCAGTCATGTCTGTTTCTGTTTATTTGTAGTCACGGGACAGCACAGAACTCTGGGGATTTAGTCCAAAAGCATGCACATTTAAAAAAAACAACAATCATGTTTACATCTCATTCCTTAGCAAGATTAATTTCTATCATTTTATCACATCCAAGGAGCTCTGAGTGCTCCTCTAGTGGATTGAGCGTGCAGCAGCACAGACGTGCAAGCTTGCATTACATTTTGCAGCGGAAAGTTTGTATTTTGGTCGAAATGGCAAAGAAAGCAATCGACACTCTCTTACAGCTGGGGCAATCTTGGATTGGGCTGATCGTCCTGATTGACAGGTCTTGATATACTGTGTGGCGGTGCGCATGACACTATTGTGAAACCAGACTTCATTTTCCCCAATAGAAAGCATATTTACACTGTTTGGATCATTCCTATCCCTATATAGTGTACTATGTGCCATTCACCATTTGGAAAAAAGTAATTGTGTGAATTTCAGTCGCAGCTTCAGCATCTATTTATTATGTATCTAAAAACACATTAACAAAGTTATACATTTTGTTTTACTTACATTACCCAAATGTTTCCAATAATGTTTAAATGCAGAAAAATCTAATTTGGATGAAAACTCAACACTCTGCAAACTTTGTAGAGGTCTACTTGGTTCCAAAAATGTGTACCGGAGAGACCAATAATGTGCAACACAGAACCGACCGGACCCATTATTATATGAAAAGCTGGACCCAGACCTGTGCAGATCCGAGATATGCCAAAAATGTAGTACCCAGAACTGACATGGACCCGTCTATCATTCGATAGCTGGGGACCACCGGCACAGGGACCACCGAACACGATCCACGGAACTGGAACCCTGGAACACAATCTACTGGAACTGGGACCACGGAACACAGTCCACCGGAACTGGGACCAACGGAACATGATTCACCGGAACTGGGACCACGGAACACGATCCACGGGACTGGAACCACCGAACACGATCCACCGGGACTGGAACCACCGAACACGAACCACGGAACTGGGACCACCGGAACTCGATCCCTGGCTCGGGAACCACCGGCTCTGGGACCACCGGAACAGAGTCAGAGTTCACCAGAACAGGGATCCTTGGAACCGTCATGGAGGGAGCCTTCCTTCTCCTCCTCCGTTTCGTGACCACTGGAACATAGTCCACCGGAACAGGGTCCATCAGAACAGGGACCACTGGAGCAGGGACGACTCAAAACTGTCCTCCTCTCTCTGGCCTCTTGTTCCTGCAGGCGGCGAGGCCCTCTACCATCAACCCAAAGGAGGCACTCTCGTAAGTGCTCCTAAGCAGCCAGTCCATGGGTCCGTCAAGCACATAAACGAATAAGTCCTTAAGAGGTCCTTCATTTAACCTTAGTCCCACCGCCGCTCTCAGGAATTCCTCTGCAAAATTCCTTAAATCCACCCCTTGTTGGCGGAGGGATGCTAGATGCTGGAACTGTACAATGCGCTCATACTGGGGGCACAAGACAATGGGTGCTGGTGGGTGACGTGCATTCTTGCGCTGAGTCTTTGACATGGTCGGATCGTTCTGTTACGTTCACACAAAAGACAAACGGGTGTGAGGACTCAAGTGCAGAAATAAGGGAATTTATTAACAAAATAACATAAATACAAAACAAACACCCACGAGGGGGCAAAACACATAACCAAAAGACACAAATAAACTCAACACATACCAACTGGGAATTCACGGGGAAATGGGAGACGTAGACACATCAACGATCCGAAAAAGACTGACAAACACAAGGAGTCTATAAAGGGGAGAAATCAAGCAGGGAATCAGGGAACACAGGTGGGGCAAATTAACCAATAATCAGATAACGAGGGGGAGGGATCAGACAATGACAGGAGCACATGCTCAACAAGACAAAACCCACATGTGCACACAAGACAGGACAAGACAGACATTACCCTCCCAAGGAGCTGGCAACAGACGCCCATTCCTCTCCCAAGGGAGCAGCACCAGGGCGGCCCACTAGGACGGAGGGACAGACTAAAGTGCACGGGTGGGACAGAAATCTTTAAAGAAATGACTTACAGTACCAGAAAAAAAACTGGTTGTTTATGTTTATTATACAGGTGCTGGTCATATAATTAGAATATCATCAAAAAGTTGATTTCACTAATTCAAAAAGTGAAACTTGTATATTATATTCATTCATTATGTAACCCACCCATAAATTTGAAGGCTGTATTACTATGCATTTTCATGTAAAAAAAATTCTCTTTTTCTTTGTTGCCTAATGCATAAAATGTTCAGACATGTGGTTTAGTTATTTTATTTTATTCATTATTTAGTTTTCGTGAGGGTGAAAATCAGTAAAAAGTAAAGTGAGTCGATGGGTACTGACTTCACATGCGCCCCAGCTCGTTGAAGAGAGAGATGTGAGCCACGTGTGGCTATCGTTAATCTTATCCATCTTCGTCAATTTTCTCATAAATCAATGTCTGAACTGTTTTATTGCATTAGGTAAGTCACTATTTTCATAAATATTGTTTAAGTATGTATTTGTTCATATAATGAAATGTGGATGGTTAATGCTGTTCGTTAATCGGGTATAAAGTGTGCAATACAATTCATGTAAAGTGTTTCCCACTGTATTTGTATACTTGTTAAACCTGTTTGCACATTTACATTATGAAATAATGTTGTATGTTTAAAAGTTATTATTGTTATATGCATTTTGGTGATGGATGCTGACATCACATGCGTGCCAGCTCGTTGAAGAGAGAGATGTGAGCCACATGTGTGGCTATCGTTAATCTTATCCAACTTCGTCAATAACTGTTTTATTGCATTAGTAGGAGTTCAGACTGTCTCAGTGCTCGGTGATAGTGTTGGACTTGCACAGACAGACAGACAGAGAGAGAGCGCTGGATTTAGCTACGCAGTGATTTCGTCATCTCAGGACTTCGTTTTAAGGAGGCAGCGTTTCTTTCTCGTCCATTCCTGCAAGTCCTGTAGTGCTTCATCATGTTTATCGTCATTTATTAGTTTATGGCTTTAAAATTGGAAAAGTGACCCCAATAATGTCTATAACCGTTGGAAGATTATGAGGATTTCATTAAAAAATCTACTGATTCTTGGACATTGTAGATCTATTTTCAGGTATGTTTAGACTCAAATGAACTTTTTATGTCCACATTTTTAATATCGGAAATAAAACATTTATATGCATTAGTTTAAAGCATTTGCTTATCCATGAACATGATTTCTGCCCGAGTCCGTCTGATTCCTTCTCATTGGCTCCCATGATTCCTGTTACCCCTGTCAGCTGCGGATGCCATTATGTCCCAGCAGATGACAGTCTCACCCATTACTGTCGCCATAGACTCCGTTTCCCAGAACTCTCTGCTCATGATTAGTTAACCAGCTGTGTCTTTTAATCATATCATTTTAATCATACCATTACCTCTGTTGCCCTTTGGCATGGTACCTTTATGAAGCTTTGTTTTCCGTGTTCCTGACAGTATTTCTGAGCGGGTTCTTTGTCTCCTGTGTTTCTCTGCCTTGTCTTGGATTTCTCGCTCCTGTTTCTCCCGTGTAGTTTTATGATAACTTGAATAGTATTTGACTATTGAGGCGCAAGGAGAATGATCACGCGTGAGACAGGGAGAGAGCATGTGAGAAAGAGCGCTTCTGTTGTGTGTCATTCAGCCTTCACTAACTGCAAGTTAATCGATAAAGAATTTTAATTGAATTGTAATTTTGTGATACGACTGTCTTGGCATTTCATTTGGCTGTAGGCTGAAATTATATTCAGCCCGCCAAAGTGGCTAGTGGGAGTGGCTGGCTACCCGCCACAGCGAAATCCACCCGCATTTGGCAGGTGTTAATGTCAAGCCCTAGATGTATCTAGTCTCATTGCTCAAAAAAGTATTGCAGTTTTGCATTTTAATAAATATTTAGATATGATCAAACACTAAATTTCTTTAAATGTGAAATTTTAAAACATATTTAATATCCTCCTGTAGGAGCTTTCCCCGGAAATCCTTTCTGAGATCCTCAAGGAAGTTATTTTAACAACTGGTGATTCTGCATATTTGACCCCTTCACTGGTATGCAGGTGGTTTAGGGATGTGGTCACAGATGAAGTTTTTGAAAGCAGCACACTTTGCCTGGCTAGACAGTAAGTTTTTTTCACTGGTTCAATCCAATTTTTTTTTCTCCAGATTTTCTGTGGTATGAGGCATTTAAACTTGAAATCTTTATTTATCTTTCCTGTATTTTTTCTTTACACTTTAAGGTGTGGCCAACTGGAAATGTTTCTCTCAGGAATACCACTTAGAGTTCAGAGAGATGTACAACATCAGGGAATGCTTGGACAGCAAAGCCCTTTTCAAGCCACATCCACCAGGGCATAGAGGAAGAGGTAGACGAGGTCAGCTGTTGGGCTTCTTCTCAGATGTTTGCACAGGATTTTGCGCCCAGGACTGTTTTTTTTGCTGCTGGAAACACATTGATGTGTTGAATTGTTAACTTGTGCAGAAGGGGAAGAGAAAGATGAATTAGTTTTGATGTAATGTACTTAAAGCAGTGTATAGTAATCTCTGAAAAGGTATGGCAAACATGTACGTCAAAAAAACAGGTTTTACTCTTTTACATCTCTATGGTTCTTATTGTATAAATTACATTATGCTGTTCTTAAATTTGATGCCAACGTCATTTGCTATGAATTGAAGTCTAACAAATAATTTCTTAATTTGCTTGTGAAAATGTGTGCCATATTTCAGTAACCGATGAATTTAGAAAAAAAAAATGAAGGGGGGCAATGATTAAACGTATTGATTTATATAGTTTTTTAATATAGAAGGGGTGATTTACAATATTTGGTTAAGGTTTTACAGTAAAGTGCAGTCCATGTAATAAAGAAAAAGTGAGCGAGTCTGTCTTGTCTTTTTTAAGTTCTTCAGAACATGTATAGATCCTCCTTTAAAAAATAACCATGATTTTATTATAGCACTATTTGTGAAACCAAAGAAGTATCATAGTTAAACTAGTTTTTGTGGCAAAACCATTGTTAATGTGTGGCTACCATGGTTTACAGTATTTATTTATTCTGATTTGTAGTAAAACCATAGTTACCTTTCTAAGGGGCAAACGAAAATGTAATGGTTATTATATGGTGGCGTTCTGAGACTTGACGTGTCTTAGTTTACTTTATATTATATTATACAGGTCCTCCTCGGTTGAAATCGAGTCTGCTGTTATTGTGTGCATTGTGGGTGGAGTTGTTTGGGGGTCATCATCAGTAGTAGCAGTAGGCATTGCAATTTTTTTGTGAATTGGTGTTATGGTTTTTGAACGTTTAGTGGTGAGTGTGATCTTGTCATTGATGTTTCTGGTGGATAAATTGGTAAAGTTGTAAGACTTGTTGACGTCGACAAGGTTTATTTGTGCTTCCCATAAGGACAGTGAGATAGTGCCAGTCGTGTCTGCCAGGCAGGAGGTCTTTAGTTCACAGTCATTTTCTCTTATGGTGACTGTTGTGTTGGAAATGTCCATTGAGTAGACCAATGCGTCCAGTTTCCAGGTGATCTGTAATGAATAAAATGTTATGTTAAAATGGGATCTGGGGATGTGGCTGTGGCGATCTCACGAGACAGTGCGATCTAACATGGCGGCGCCCTAAACTCAATTAAAACAAAAACAGAACGATCTTCTCATCAGTACTCTACTATTACAACATCGATCACTTTAATAACAGAACCGGATCAAAACCCATCGTGGAATACCTGGAAAAGTTCATACACGGCTACTTCAACAGCTTGTACAACATACCACAACCACAAAAGAAACAACTGCGCCGGGAATACTCAGCTGAGTCCGAGGATGGAACTACTACAACAATAAAGGTGGGACTTCTAGAATCCATTAACAATAAACTGGCAATTCTTGAACTACTTCATCAAGACATCAAAGATCTTAAAACCAGTCTGGAGTTCAGTCAATCACAGACAGACTCATTGCAAAAAGACAATATAGAAATGTATAAAAAAGATATCAGAACTCACAGCAACAATAAAACATCTTACAAACAAAAATAAACTATAGAAAGAAAGCTCATTAGACATCCAGTGCCGCAGCATGAGAGACAACCTGATCTTTTCGGGTATACCAGAACAAATCCAAGAAAATCCAGAACAAGCAATTAAATATTTCATGCATTCTTCTCTTCATGCGAACTCCCACAAGAATCTGTCAACAATATTACCTTCCACCGCTATTATGTTGATGGTCAACTTTACAGGAATGACAGTATGTACTGGTTATAATCCATCACAAAAAAATAAAATAAAAAATGTGTCGCCAATGACCGCAATACAAGATAAACAAACATTACCTTCTTCACACATTCAAATGTTTTCTGTGTGTCTAGTTGAAAAGAAGAGTTATTATTGTTGTATGTTGTGTTTGTCTGACACTGAATATGTACTGCATGTATATTTTATATCTATATCATATAGTAGGGTACAGATACTTATAATAAATGTTGAACAAAGTTACATCATTCTAACATAGAATGTCACATCTAAAAATAGTAAGCTGGAATGTACGAGGCATCAACTCAGCAGCTAAAAGATCCAAAATTTTAAACCACATAAAAAAAACTCAAGGCAGATATATGTTTGTTGCAAGAAACTCATCTTTTGGACTCAGTATATAAATACACAATTAACACAAATATATTCAGCATCCTATAACTCAAAGAAAAGAGGTGTAGCTATATTAATCAATAAAAACATAACAGTTATTAATCACTCAACCATATGTGACCCAGACGGACAATACGTTATCATCAATATGAAGGGGGATGGGCTGTCACCCTTGCCTCTTCATCATATATCTATATATCCTATGACCTAAACAATCAGTTATTAACTTTTTAAATGAACAATTATTGATAATCAATTTTATGTAATCATCCATACAGTTAACAAGTAATTTACTATGATTTAATATTATTCCAACTCTATGTTTGCTGTGGTTTAATTGTTTTTCCAGATTTAGGCTAACTCCTATCTCTGGGCCTGGGCCTTGAGAAATTTCCACAGTATTAGGCTTTTAGAGAGACTGTGTTGTCAGGTATGTTTGATATAATGTACTATTGATAAGCTCACAGAATGCACCAACCTTGGGGAAGATTTGATGTCCTAGTATTGTGTGTGTGCTTTACATGCTCTGTGCAGGTCTGTAGAGCGGATTGGACCGGTCTCCTCACAACATAGACCTCTCGGCGCCTTTCTTGGACCAAACACAGATGACCCCAGTTTTTCCATAATTTTTTTCTCCTCAATATCCAACCTATCTCAATCAGCCATCATAATTGGAGGATATTTTAATACAGTTATTGATCCAACTCAAGACAAATCGAATACACCTTCACATTTTAAACCATGGCAATCTACAGAAACCATTAAACAATACATGACTGACCTTGGTCTTGGTGATAGCTGGAGACTTAAAAATCCAAATTCAAGAGAATACAGTTATTTTTCAGCAGTCCATAAATCATATTCACATATTGATTATTTCTTGACTAGCAATTCCCTCCTCCCTGATATTTTAAGTACAACAATAAACCCTATCGTTATTTCTGACCATGCACCAATTACTATAACTATTTCTAACAGGAACGATACTAAAAAAACATTCAGATGGAGGATGAATATATCATTACTTCAAGACAAAGAATTTAATGAATACTTTCAAAAGGAATGGACATCTTTCATGGAAATAAACGCCAAACCAGACATCTCTCTGCAAAGCCGCAACTCTCTAGGAAACAGCTAAAGTTGTACTTAGAGGAAAAATCTTACGCCGCATATAAATACAAACAGGAACAAAGTCGAGAAAAAGAGTTAGAAAATAAAATGCATACATTACACAATATTTATTCTCATAGCCCTAATGAACAGATTATAGAGGAACTAAATACAACAAAAGGTGAATACGTAGACATCATAAATAAAAGGATAGAATTCCAAAAACAATGCCTAAGATATACACACTTTGAACATAACGACAAATCAGGAAAATATCTGGCTAATTTACTCAAACGTAATAGAGAAAAGACACGTATCCCAATAATCAAAAATAGTCTCATTAGTTTTAATGAAGATGATTGTGTTTTTGAGCATCTAAGACTTAATTTCAGTTTCACTTGCAGAAGTTTGCGTGTTGGCTTGCTTTACTCATTAATGGCGACACATGTTGCATAGTGCCGTTATATCTGACTGCAACATGTCATGCAGCCCATAACACGCTCTCGCACATTTATTCTTTAACAAATTGCCAGGAGTAAAATGTACATATGTGGTTTAAACAACCAGATGCATTTACACCTGTCCGGTTTAAATCTGAAATGCGTTTAAGTGATCGGATTTAAATCCGTCTTTTCACGATCATAAAGATATCTGGTCAGAGAAAGGAATGAAGGGACCAGTTGTAAAAAGTCCATAATTCGCTCCGCTAATTAAACTAAACACTGTGAGAGACAGCCTTGACAGTCCCAGTATTACGGTCTCACGTTGTTTCGACCAGTGCTGCACATCTCATTGTTTCTTTTAATTAATTAATGTGTATAATATAAAACGAAGGAGAAGCCTAAAAGGCCCGAAGCCCGGCCAGCATTCAAGGTATGACGTGAAAATTGGCCCGGCCCGGCCCTAGGGCGTAAAAAGTCGGGGCACGTTGGGCTCGGGAGAAATGCAGGGCTCTAATATTATGGAGCTTAAACCAGGTACTGGTTGATTTGGCACTGTGTGCAGGTGCCAAGTCCTGTTGGAAAATTAAATCTGCATCTCCATAAAGTTCAGCAGCAGGAAGCATTAAGTGCTCTAAAACTTCCTGGTATACGGCTGTGTTGACCTTTGACCTCAGAAAACACAGTAGACCAACACCAGCAGATGACATGGCACCCCAAACCATCACTGACTGTGGAAACTTTACAATGGACCTCAAGCAACGTGGATTGTGTGCCTCTCCCTCTTCCTCCAGACTCTGGAACCCTGATTTCCAAAGGAAATACAAAATTTACTTTCATCAGAGAACATAACTTTGGACCACTCAGCAGCAGTCCTGTCCTTTTTGTCTTTAGCCCAGGCGAGATGCTTCTGGTGCTGTCTGTTGTTCAAGAGTGGCTTGACACAAGGAATGCAACAGCTGAAACCCATGTCTCGCATACGTCTGTGCGTAGCGGTTCTTGAAGCACTGACTCCAGCTGCAGTCCACTCTTTGTAAATCTCCACATTTTTGAATGGGTTTTGTTTCACAATCCTCTCCACTTTTCCCAGTAACCACATGTAAACGGCTTTTATCCAGTGTGAATTCTCATGTGCCTGTTAAGGCTTTCTTTTCGATTGAAACTCTTTCCACACCGTTGGCAGGTGAATGGCTTCTCTCAGAGTGAATTCTCATGTGCCTGTCAAGGCATCCTTTTCGGTTGAAACTTTTTTCACATTGTTGGCAGGTGAACGGCTTCTCTCCAGTGTGAACCCTTATGTGGTCTTCAAAGTGTTGTTTTGTAGTGAAACTCTTTCCACACTGAGGGCATATGTAAGGTTTCTCTCCAGAGTGAACGCTCATGTGACCTTTAAGGTTTTCATGTCGGTCAAAACTCTTTCCACAGTGTTGGCAGGTGTAGTGTTTCTCTCAGTGTGAATTCCAATGTGTCTGTTAAAGCTTCCTTTTGAGTGAAACTTATTCCACACTGTTGGCAGGTGTAAGGCTTCTCTCCAGTGTGAATTATTATGTGCTTGTCAAGGGTTCATTTTTCAGCAAATCTCTTTCCACACTGTTGGCATGTGTAAGGTTTCTCTCCAGTGTGAACTCTCATGTGGACTTTAAGGCTTCCTTTTATAGAGAATATCTTTCCACACAGTTGGCAGGTGAAAAGGCTCTCTCCTCTGTGAATTCTCATATGGATGTTATGCTGTCCTTTACTGAAACTCCTTCCACACTGAGGGCAGGTGTAAGGCTTCTCTCCAGTGTGAACTCTCATGTGTCGGAAATTACTTCTAGTTCCCTTATTTTTACACTTTTGTTTTGACAAAGTCTTTTCAGCCTGTGAGCAACTAAAAGGTTTTTCTCTTGTTATGGAATCATGATTCTTACATTTATATTTCTCTCCATTTCATTCAGTACTTCATTCCCCTCTTTCAGCACCGTCAGGTCTAAGACAAAAAGAGACAAATGCAAATTAACACCAGTTTAATGATACAAAGCAACACAAACATTTAGACATGTAAAATATCAAAACCAACTTGTAATTAACACATTTGTTTTCTTAGAGTCCTCAATGCCTAACATTCTCTCTTTTAGAACTCTCAGTGAACCTCTCACAGAATGGCCAAAGACCAGCTCTGATGGGCTGAACTTGAGACTCCTCCACCGTTTCACGGATAGACAATAAAAACAAAGGAACACCTTCGTCCCACTCAGACCATGTCTCGATGCAGTATTTCCTAAGCATTGCTTTTAAGGTCTGATGGAACCTTTCGACCCCTGACTCTTTGGGTGATAAGCTAAAGATATGCAATATGTAATATTGAGCGATTTAAAGACTTGAGCACACTATTTAGATAGAGCATAGCCCATTGATCAGTCTGGAAAATTCTCAATAAACCAAAATGGTAAAGAATTTTGTTAAAACTTTAACAACTGCTTGCGATGTGATTACGGAGTAGAATTGCTTCTGGGTATCTGGTAGCTGAGCACATAATCGTCAATAAAAACTGGTTACCAAATGATCAAAATGCTCTAGGCACCATAAAAACCTTCCCTTTCTCTTTGGTCAAACTTGATCACTGGCCCGGCCCAAAGAGTCACAAACCACCTCTCTTCAAATGCCGTTATCACTTCTGCTCTCCTGAATGACTCTAGCAGAGATGATGCCTGGAACCCTCAAAGGCAGCACAGGAGACCAGACGGCACTAGCCATTTGGTCAAAGAAGCGACGTTGCAGCCATAATTAATTCTAAAGAATTAGAATAAAAAATAAATTAAAATCAACTTTAAATGTTAATGCAATTCAAATATATTTATTATTTATTTTATTGTCATCTCACACATGGATCTGCATTCAGTTAATTAGCATCAAACAAACAATATAATAATCCTTATTCTCTGTGAATAAAGATTACTTATTAAACTAAGACACTGGTGGCAATGTGCACTAAGGTAGGTTATGTAACTCGTAATGGAAGTATATGTGACAGTAAGTTAACATTGCTTTCTGGAATACACCCTGGATTGGTGTAGTAAAAACAAGAGATTTGTTGCATGTACTCTAATTAAGTGCACAAAAAACTTTACCAATTAATTGGATGAAGCCACATTCTCCAACAATGGCCCAGTAGATATAAAAAGATTAAAGTTTTTCTAAAATAGAATATTTGACTGCCCAACTTCAACTGAAAATGGACATCTTACAAAGGTGGACACTTGTTAGTATATACACTCACCTGAAGGATTATTAGGAACACCATGCTAATACTGTGTTTGACCCCCTTTCGCCTTCAGAACTGCCTTAATTCTACGTGGCATTGATTCAACAAGGTGCTGAAAGCATTCTTTAGAAATGTTGGCCCATATTGATAGGATAGCATCTTGCAGTTGATGGAGATTTGTGGGATGCACATCCAGGGCACAAAGCTCCTGTTCCACCACATCCCAAAGATGCTCTATTGGGTTGAGATCTGGTGACTGTGGGGGCAATTTTAGTTCAGTGAACTCATTGTCATGTTCAAGAAACCAATTTGAAATGATTAGAGCTTTGTGACATGGTGCATTATGGATCACTGTAAAGTAGCATGAAGGATGGGTACATGGTAGTCATAAAGGGATGGACATAGTCAGAAACAATGCTCAGGTAGGCCGTTGCATTTAAACAATGCCCAATTGGCACTAAGGGGCCTAAAGTGTAAGAAAAAATCCCCCCCACCCCCGATACACCACCACCAGCCTGCACAGTGGTAACAAGGCATGATGGATCCATGTTCTCATTCTTCGTGCAAATTTTAGCCTCTTTTGTTTTTAGTGGAGATGAGTGGTACCGGTGGGGTCTTCTGCTGTTGTAGCCCATCCGCCTCAAGGTTGTGCATGTTGTGGCTTTACAAATGCTTTGCTGTATACCTCGGTTGTAACGAGTGGTTATTCCAGTCAAAGTTGCTCTTCTATCAGCTTGAATCAGTCGGCCCATTCTCCTCTGACCTCTATCAACAAGGCATTTTCGCCCACAGGACTGCAGCATACTTTGTAAACCCTAGAAATGGTTGTGTGTGAAAATCCCAGTAACTGATCAGATTGTGAAATACTCAGACCGGCCCGTCTGGCACCAACAACCATGCCCCGCTCAAAATTGGTTAAATCACCTTTCTTTCCCATTCTGACATTCAGTTTGGAGTTCAGGAGTTTGTCTTGACCAGGACCACACCCCTAAATGCATTGAAGCAACTGCCATGTGATTGGTTGATTAGATAATTGCATTAATGAGAAATTGAACAGGTGTTCCTAATAATCCTTTAGGTGAGTGTATATGGTTGTGTATATATACATGGTAAACATGGTTGCGTTCTCGTCCACCTGAGTTTCCGACAGAAAATGATCGAGTAATGACAGTACCTGCTGAAGAAAAATTTAAGGACGCACCACCTGATAAACAATAATCCACTCACCTTCGATAGTGTTATTTTTATGACACTTCTTCAAATAAAGATGCATTACTATCTTTCTTTGAGCATGTGATCAGTAAACACAGTTGGATATTTCTGAAGTAATTTATCAGTGCTATGCTTTTATGAAAGGGAGTCAACTACTTCTAATGAAAGTATTACTTTCCTTTCCAGCCAAATCGTTACCTAAAAGATCAGGTAGATGTGCAGGTAGACACTATCAACTTCATCTTTAGTCTGTTCAAAAGTGCACTCTCTGATTAACTGCATTCACAAAAGCAATCTCTTTTGTTTGGGCCTGCTGCTGCTTCAGGGACAAACACCCTGCTATAACATGTCCTTTCTTGAACCTTTGTTGGCTCCATTCAAAGAACTATTTTCAACACTTGCTGAGAGAAAACATTTCGGTGTGTGAGCCTAAATTTAATCCGCTAACACTGTCTGAGACAATGTTGTTAATTTTTGAAGCTCCTGAGAGCGAACCATTCTTTCACAAATGTTTGTAGAAGCATCTGCATGCCTAGTGCTCTTGAAGCATTATGAAGCTTTGAAGCGTTATGAATCAGTGAGTCGATTCAGCGGTAGGGTGGGGAGGGGCAGGGGAGGGTGGGGTGAAGTTTATTCCGGCAAATGCTGTGGGTGACGGAGCGTCTGATGTGTTGGAAGGGACGTATGGATGTGGACATTTCAGACTGGCGGAAGTCAAAACAGAGTACTATCTTTCTTTGAGCTGATCAGAAAACACGGAGTTAAGTGTTTGAAGCATTCCTTTTGAAGTGATTGTGTTGATGTGTATTATTACCTTGAAGAGATTGTTTACACTGAGAAGTCACCTAAACGTATTGAGAAGAGGAAGGAATGGAGAAATCCTTGTACTGTTCAAATTGACTCTCTGATACACCAGACCTCTGGAAGAGAGCTTCAGGGACAAACACCCTGCTATTAAGTGTCCTTTCTTGAAACTTTGTGAGCGGCCCCACCCTTGCTGAAGAAGGATTTCGGTGGGTGAGCGAAATTTAATCCAGCTGAGAAGAGGAAAGAGTGTGCTGAAAGGTCGTGGTCTTGACGCTTTCCATATGGTCATCCTCCGCACGACCTTTTCCACTATCCAGGACCTATTTCCCGGACCAAGCGTGGTGATCCTGACCCTAATTCACCGTGAGTGTGTGGCGTGCAGTGGGTGAGTCTTTTTTGATGTGTGTACACCTGAAGAATTGTAGTGTTGTGCTGTGCCAATGTTGTCAGCGATCACACCCCAGACCGGGCTAGAAAGCCCTGCATTAGAGGAAGTGAATTGGTGACGGTGGGCAACTGTTATATATATATATACACCCGACTGTGACTCATTAACCCCTTCTCAGCGTATTGAGAAGAGGAAGGAATGGAGAAATCCTTGTACTATTGACCCGGTATACACCAGACCTCTGGAAGAGAGAGGGAAGTATTAAGTGTCAACGAAACTTGTGTGAGCGGCCCCACCCGTGAAAAGGATTGGTGGGTGAGCGAAACCAGCTGAGAAGAGGAAGAGTGTGCTGAAAGGTCGTGGTCTTGACGTTTCCATATGGTCATCCTCCGCACCGACCTTTTCCACTATCCAGGACCTATTTCCCGGACCAACGTGGTGATCCTGACCCTAATTCACCGTGAGTGTGTGGCGTGCAGTGGGTGAGTCTTTTTGATGTGTGTACACCTGAAGAATTGTAGTGTTGTGCTGTGCCAATGTTGTCAGCGATCACACCCCAGACCGACTAGAAAGCCCTGCATTAGAGGAAGTGAATTGGTGACGGTGGGCAACTGTTATATATATATATACACCCGACTGTGACTCATTAACCCCTTTCCCCCACCTGGTGGCTGTGTGGCAACTGTAGGAAGTAAGAGCTGGCTGTAAATATTGTGTGGAGTATCGAAGGAGGGGAAGTTGGAATTGGCTGCTGCGTAGAAGGAGCTTATGTGCTGTCTCTGTGTATGATTATACGTCTGTTGAGTGCTTTCAGGTGCCCGCCCCTGTCTGGATCTCTTGTCCCGCTGTTGGGAGAGGGAAGCGACTGGCCCACTCGAGCAGCACATCACATGGTGTGGTAATCTACCTCGATCTACCCACCCTTTGTAATACCATCTGTGGGCGTGCTAGGCCCAGGTGCAACAACCTCGATAAGCTTTGAGTACAGCTAGCTTAACCACACACGTGCATTTCTAAGGCTGTCTCTAAAGACAAGGGTTGAATAAACATCTAAAGATTTCCCAGCTAATTTGCATTGCAACAATAATGACCATACATCTTTTGGCCAACCCAAAGAAGTTGCAATATTTTCAAAAGCAGTAAAATAGCTTATACATTGTACATACATTAAAGCATAGAAAACATCCCGCGGCGAAAAGAAAAAAAGAAACACAGTGATGTGTGAGATGCAAAATATACTAACTTGCAAATCATTGAATTCAGGTGTTCCAATCACTTCCATGTTGTCTGGCTATCACCTGACCAAGCTCAATTTCAGATTGAACATTGGTCTAGGGAGTCTGCTATGTATTTTCTACTGGACAAGAGGCGTTATAAACAAGCATAATTCAAATGACTCTGTATGCAATTGGATAGTCCCTACTGCATTGGGTTGCATTGAATGCAATGATCCTCATGTTAAACCCACCAATAGCGTGCCAGGTGGATAAGTTAGTCTGTGATTGGTTCCCGCAAGAGTGTAACAGAAGCAGTAGAAATTAATGTACAGGTTTCCAGACTGAGTTGCAGGGCGAAATCAAATCACCGGCAGATCAGGCTGTGTTTACGCAATCTAACTTCCATGACCACAGGTGTATAAATCAAGCACCAGGCATGCAGACGCCTCTACAAACATCTGTGAAAGAATGGGTTGCTCTCAGGACCTCAGTGAACTCAAGCGTGGCACCAGGATGCACTATGGGAAGAAGGCAAGCTGGCGGAGGCAGTGTGATGCTTTGGGTAGTGATGGCGAAGTGAAGCTTTCAGCTCAATTGTATCAGAAAAAAGGTTCATTACTCAAAGCTTTCAAATCAGAGCTCGATGAGGACCTCTGCTGGTGAAAGTGAGGCAAAGTGCTGTATCGCAAAATGTTTTCAACCAACACAATATCTTAGCAAAACAATAATTAATAAATAGATTAATAAATTAATGAATGAGTCAATATATGAAATACATTACAACAAACTGTTCCATTGCATTCTCCATTGCGTAACTCAACCCAATAAAGATAACATTTTGTATTGTGAAATCTTTACTATTTGTAAACAAAAAAAACTCATGAACAAAGGAAGTAGACTAAATAAATGCAGGTGCGTGCAAAGACACACACACACACTTGTATGTATATATATATATATATATATATATATATATATATATATATATATATATATATATATATATATATATATATAAAATATATATAAAAACATATTATTTGTTGCTTAAAATAGTTCATAAAGACATCAATGGTTGAAAAGCTACATTCAAAATTATTTCTTAAATATTAGCAAAATTCGAATTACACTACCGGTCAAAAGTTTTGGAACGGTAAGATTTTTAAAATGTTTTTAAAGAAGTCGCTTCTGCTCACCAAGGCTGCATTTATTTGATTCAAAATACAGCAAAAACAGTATTATTGTGAATTATTTTTACAATTTAAAATAACGTTTTCTATTTGAATATATTTTAAAATGAAATGTATTTATGTGATTCAAAGCTGAATTTTCAGCATCATAACTCCAGTCTTAAGAAGTCATATGATCCTTCAGAAATCATTCTAATATACTTGATCAATTTAATGCACCCTTGCTGAATAAATGTATTCATTTCTTTAAGTATCATAAATGTATATATCATAAATGCAGCCTTGGTGAGCAGAAGAGACTTCTTTAAAAACATTAAAACATCTTACCGTTCTAAAACTTTTGACCAGTAGTGTATATTCACATTCTAAAGGCAATATTTAATGTTAGAGGGAAATGAAATCAAGCATTGCATTAGCCTGGTTAAAACCAGACCATTCTCAGTAGTAACTGAGTTATGGTCTGGCAAAGCTTCATAGACAAATCATTTCCAAAGGGGCGTCACCAACGGACGTCGTTCAAATGTCTCTAAAAACCAAAACCAATCAGAGCGAGGAAGGAGATGACGCAACGGAGACTCTGACAGCAATTCTGTTTATGATTTCTGTTTATGTTGCAATGGTTTCTGACGACTTTTGCCGTTGTTGTAAAAGAAATATGATAACTGGTGTCCACCACCACTCCATTAACATTTATGCAAAATTTGGAAAAACCTAATAGCATCTCAGACCGACTGAAACATCTCGGATTGACGGTCAACCAGAAAACATCAAGCTCTGCTTCACCATCACTGCGCTGTCGTCATCGTGTAAAACCCGCCCCAATGTTTCTGATTGGTGCCGCGATTTCGACGGACAAGAAATGGTCTTGAACGGGCTCTTTGCCAGACTACTTGCAGAGCAAATCCAAATTTGCCGGAAGTTGTCTGGATTTTCCCAGGATAGCATTGCATCTTTTATTGAAATGAAATGATCACTTTTGAACCAATTGTTATTAAATAAAATCTAATTTAATTAATGAGCATGTAAGGTGCATCAGTAACCTGAAAAAACACGCTTCAACAGACAACGTAATGTGAACACAAAACAGCAAACTGACATTCAGAAACAATCCATTTCCACTCACTAAACATCTAACATTGCTCATCAAAAGCACCAAACAGTCAACTTGAAGGGCTAAGCTTTTTTCTTCTCTTTCATTTATATCCATCTCACGCTCCTAAGCCCTGATGGCCTTCTTCTGCACTGCTCTGTGTCTGACTGTATACGCCCATGAAACAGGTTGCCCATTTTCTCTCTGACTCCGAGTCCTCACTCTTTTCATCATCATGTCTCGCACGCCTCTACCAAATGTGCATTTATGTAAAAGTGACTAATATTCGAAATTCTAATTTTAATTTGACAGCCCTAATAAGTAAATATATATATATATATTTACTTATTAGGGCTGTCAAATTAAAATTAGAATTTCGAATATTCGTATTCGAAATTCCCAAAGCTAGCATCACTAGCTTTGGTCAATGTTCTGTTGGGAAACCTCGGGTCCTGCCATCCAAAAATGCTTCAGGAATGGTTTGAGGAGCACAACAACGAGTTTGAGGTGTTCACTTGGCCTCCAAATTCCCCAGATCTCAATCCAATCGAGCATCTGTGGGATGTGCTGAACAAACAAGTCCGATCCATGGATGCCCCACCTCACAACTTACAGGACTTAAAGGATCTGCTGCTAACATCTTGGTGCCACATACCACAGCACACCTTCAGGGGTCTAGCGGAGTCCATGCCTCGATGGGTCAGCAAAAGGGGGACCATCACAACATTAGGTCATAATTCAGCTTTGAGAATGAAACCAACCTGTTTGTTCCTCAGTTTCTTCATCTTTCACTCTCAATGTTTCCTCAATCTTCATGTCTTCACTCTCCTCTTTCTCTGTTTGTTCCTCAGTTTCTTCATGTTTTACTCTCAATGTTTCTTCAATCTTCATGTCTTCACTCTCCTCTTTCTCTGTGTGTTCCTCAGTTTCTTCATGTTTGACTCTCAATGTTTCTTCAATCTTCACATCTTCACTCTCCTCTTTAATGAACTCCATCTTTATAATAGTGTGTCAGGTGGATCTCAGTCACTTCCCACAGCCACAGAGTTTTTCTGTGTTTGTCCTGTTTAAGAAGAGAATAATTAACAGAAAGAAAAACACATCAAAACTAAATCTCTCTTAGTTCAGCACACTGGCAAATTACAGAATTCAACAGCCAGTTTCTTGACACATTTTCACATTTTGTAAGTATAAATGGAAACATCAATTTTTTTTTTTAATGAGCAGAACTGGGTAGAGTTACTCCATTTAGATTGATGAACATAATATTTTTCTAATAACAAACAGATTTAAGACGAGGTTTCAGTTCATGTTAACACTTATAAATTGTTGTTGAATTCTTATGCTCAGCTTTTTGAGTATTACTGAACTATGTCTCAAATTTAAGTGTCATATTTCTGTTCAAGAATATCGTATTGTCATGGATTATATTTCTGTCAAAATTATATAAATATTCATCAGTTAGAGCGGGAGTTAATGGACCTAAATGACCTGAAGAAAAAAAAAAAACACTATACAAGTTAATAATAAAAAAAATGCACATTATACAGACCCTTGATAGTCAGTTTAGCTATTTAATGATTTGTTGAAATCGAGAGAATCAGAGCGCTTCGAATCACTGAATCATTTGTTGTGAATCACTCGGTTCAATTGACTCGGAGAGTCTAAAGCTCCGGTTCCCTCGTCACTCGCCAGAGACTGAACTCATGTTTGAACTGATTCACGATAAAGAGCGAAATGAGACGCTCCTTCTGTTACTCATGAGTTTATTCTGTTACTTTACTCACACAACACTGATAAATGTTAGATAAAGCAATGCAATGTTACATTTAATAATACAGTATTCATTCAGCTTTAAACACTTTAAAACACAAACCTTTCTCCAGCCGAATCACAACAGATGCAGGAGCGCGGCGCGGCCTTATGACGTCACACACGGAGACCAAAATAAAAGTCCCGTTTTCATGCTTTTGAGTAAAAGCACAAAAATGCATAGAAATTTGCCTAGACAAAAATGAAAACATTCAGAGTTGAATGTATTGAGGGAATACATTTACTAACACAATGGTAAGTTAATAATACAGTTCACATTGAGAGTAAAAATAAATAAACAAATAAAGCAATAACACAATTAATAAATTTTCTTAGTTTTTATATTTAATCATTTTAATAGTTTTTTAATTCTATGTTTTTATATTATTTATTTATTTTCTATTGTCGTTTAATCTTAGGATTGTGTAGTTTTAAGGGATGTTTGTATGTCGCACATGTCATGCACACAAAAAAACTAGTAGGCTAAATCGTTCACACAATTTATAAATTTGGTCCTCGACTTATATACTGTGTGCAAATTATTTAGCAAATCGAGGGAACTAAATAGTAAATTGTGTGCATGATTTATGAATCGAGGGAATGAATTAGTAAATTGTGCGCATACAATTAACTTTTTGTTTTTGCACGTCATGTTGCGGTCTCCATTTCAAGGTTTTTATCATCACAGTTTTTCCCTTGGTAAATTAACACTTGTATTTGTACTTTCTAGTTGAAGTCTGAGCATTGAAACATTCGCAACTAAGACTATTCAATAAACTCTGCTGTTTTATCATCATCACTTCATCTCCTGCTCTTCTCTGGCTTTCTCAGTCAAACTCTCAGGCTGACAGAAGGCTGTTAATAGAGTCTCGAGACAAGACTTTCTGTTGACAGGTTTGCTGGATTGCACACACCAGACAGATTGATAACGATTTGAGCATGTGTTGTGCTAAAATCGGTGACCTAGACAAATCTGTGACAATGGTTCGCTGTTCCTTCGATGCCTGACGTCCGTGCACACTATCGTGACTGCCAGAGCCGGACAGTAACGGAGTACATTTCCTTGAGTACAGTACTTAAGGACAATTTTGAGGGATCTGTACTTTACTCGAGAATCATTTTTGGGAGTACTCATGACTTTACTCAAGTACATTTGAGAAGTAAATATTGTACTCTTTACTCCATTACATTTCTATCCATACCCGTAAGTACCCGATACTTCTTAAAAAAAAATATATATATATATATATTTTTTTTTTAAAGAATAAAGAATCAGCAGTCGAAATGAAGGTTTTTGATGAAAACATTCCAGGATTTTTCTCCTTATAATAGACTCAATGGACCCCAAACGGTTACAGGTCCGAATGACAGTTTCAGTGCAGCTTCAAAGGGCTTTAAACCATACCAGACGATGAATAAGGGTCTTATCTAACGAAACCATCGGTCATTTTAAAAAAAAATCAAAAGTTTAAGTTTTATAAGCACAAATGTTGGCCTTGCTCTGTTCTGTGATATGTGTACGTGACATCACTTAATATGCAATTACGTTGAAAAGGTCACGCTTGTCATAGGCGTTTGGGGTCCATTGAGTCTATAATAAGGAGAAAAATCCTGGAAGGTTTTCATCAAAAACCTTCATTTATTTTCAACTGAAGAAAGAAAGACATGGACATCTTGGATGACATGGGGTGAGTAAATTATCAGCAAAAGTTTATTTAAAAGTGAACTAATCATTTAAATAAAACAACATGGTAAAAAGATGAAAATGACTTGATTTTACTTTCAATTCCTTTTACATTCTCCAAGGTATTAACACATAACTCCATGTAGGACGTTTCTGTACATTAATGTAAGCACTGTGGCAGTAGGAATGCAATATTTAGAAAATGTACTCTTAAAACTCAAGTACTTTTAAAAACAAATATGACTGTAGTATTTTTTGCTTGTACTTGAGTAGAGTTTAGCAAGGGGTATCTGTACTTCTACTCAAGTAATGAAGCTGTGTAGTCTGTCCTCCTCTGGTGACTGCGCAGCATAGAGAAGAGAAATGTATTCCTTCGAGCACAAAACTGCAGTGAAGTTGACTGGGATCTCCACACAACCAAGTAAGTATTTAATCAGCTTTCTATAATTTTGTATGTAGGCTACTTATTTCCCTACAAATTGTATATTTATGTCTTATTGTATCATCTCTTTTCTTAGGTCGTTCTGGCGAGGGCCTGGACATTTTATGTGGATAAAGGACGGATCTTACTGTGGTCAACGATGTGCAGTTTCCTACAGATTAAAAGGCAAACGCACCATGGAGGAGGTGAAAAAATGTGACAAAGGCAACATGTAAGTTCTTAAATATTTTATATTATTTTAAATTATACTTAATAGCTATTGTATTTGATCTGCACTTTTAATGAAGGATGTTTTCATTCATATTTTGTCAGGTTGGTGTACTCACTGGATGGATAGTGCACCTGACTATATATATATATATATATATATATATATATATAGTTGGCCCCTCATTTTCAGACGGACCCCCTCCCCTGGCTACACCTCTGGTGCGTTCACTTGGCGGCTACTATGAGACACTTGCTCACACTGCAGTGAGCTAGATGGATATTAGGCATGATAAAACATGGTACTGTGTGCAGTGTAAATCAAGAAAAACAGATTTAAACAGTAAGACTAACTGTGTTGAGCTGGAGAACAATGATTAGTTTTCTGTTGATGAATGTGTCCAAACAGCTCACCTGTCTAATAAAACATATGTTAAAGCGTCTCATGCTTTCTACAAAATAAAAAAAAAAAACATATATTATGCTTTTAAGAAATATCGTACTAGCCTGACAAGCCAGACCCACATCAAGATGTTTGGTCTGGAAACTCACGATTGGCAGGACTCAATTCGAGGGGCGGGATCAATGGCCGTCTTTCAAAATCCCCTGCACGCAATAGGATAGCGCTACAACCAACCAGAGCAACGAAGAAGGTGATGTAGTTAGAGAGTTTTCCCACCAGCGGAGCTAGTTGATAAATTAAACTTTTGCCGTATCCGGTCGGCAAAACTCTGAACACATCTTCCTTTTTTATTTGCTCTTTTCTCAATGAAAAGCTTAAGTCGCGGCCAAAGCCGATTCGAAAGACCGCTGTTCGCCAGCATCTCCAGCCGTCATCTCCTTTGTTTTCAAGCAGTACCGTGGCAACTCTGCCGTCATTATGTTAAGCCCGCCCACCGACTCTATATACACGATGTGATTGGCCTGACCAGAGTTTGGTTAGCTCGCAGGTCTATTGAGAGTTGCTAAATTAGATTTACTGCACCTAGGGTGCAGAAAAAAATGGTGTTTGGGGGGCAAAATATGTTATTTTGGCACGGTTGCCTGCTAAAATTCGCATTCCTGGGTCTATATATCACATAATTGGGGTCGCTTCAACCTGCGGACATTAAGAACAACCCGTGGGAAAAACACGGACTTGGCAACACAGTGCAGAGTTCTGTTGACATTTGACAACTGACTTTACCCGTTGCTCTGATTGGTTGTGGGTCTATCCAATTGAGGTCTTTCCTGGTTTGGTTGAAACGCCCCATAATCAAAGCTCAATGGAGCGGTACCAGACTCATATTCTGACTAGAATTGAGTATGACCACGGCAGGCTAATACTTGAAAATGAAAATAAAATGAAGCCTTTCAGTGTATTTATTTTAATAATGATTTATCTCTTAATACTCTCATTACGGATCGTCTTTAGCCAACTTTCAATTTTTTACTGTCTTCGTTTGAGAATCATTGAACATTGTGGTGATGTATATTATGAGAAAATTAAATCGTTTTTTTTTTTTTTTACCTTTGATGCATGTAAACGTGTTATTAGAGACCTCTAAATTAGGAAACTAAAATAGCATAATAGGAGCACTTGGAAAGGATTACATCTATCTTTTTTATATATATATATATTTACTTTTGGACTTTACAATGCTCTAAGAGTTATTGGAAATGTATGGATCACATAAATCGGAAACGACACAGCCACCACTGGAATCAACATCCATGAATACATGGATCTGTTATGTTAGGATTGGTAAAACAGGACAAGAAAGAAAAATTCCACTGAATGTGAAAATGTATTAATTCAATGATTCTGGGGCTCTGAAACACATTTAGAAGCAAAAATCTCATGAATTAAAATTAAAATGCTGTTTCTCTTGCTTTACTGTTGAAGTGGGAGTGGAAGACTTGACCAATCCAGGGTTTTCTGAGTCTTGTGTGATCTGCTACCTGTAAATGCGTTCTTTGCAGAAATACTATTTCAGTATTTAATTTGTTAAAGATGAGTAAAGATTCAAGCTGTTTTATTTGGCCCATTCATACCTTTAACGTTCCAGCTAGTGAACTGAATGGTAGACCCTCCTGTCTTATTTGCATCACTCATTAATCAATCATCAGGTTATAAAGAGTAAGACCACATTTCCAATGCATGACGAGCAGGTAAAGAGAAAACACAACATTTCGGGAGTTCATTTTTAGTCCATCTCTGCAAAACGGACTTCAGGGTAGGAGATGAACTCCCAAAACGTACAGCCAGATTCTGGAAGATGAATTCTTCAATCAGTGACACAAGAGGATGTGGTGCTGGTCCTTCATGAGCCACTCTCAACCCATCTGTCTATGAAGCCTATAAAACCAGCTTCATGTATTTTACAGCACTTCAGCTTATGATTCTTATTAAGTGGGGGTCATTTTTTAGGATTATTTCCCAAACCGAAGTCTCTGAGATCCTGACACCTTGCACTTCCAGAGACTCCATGTAGGTTGCCGTTCTGGAAAATGGTGGCACTGGAGACTAAAAGGTTCACACTCAATTCTTCACCTTCATTCTTCATTATTTTGCAGTTAACATGTGTCTTTTCTTAACCACATGTTTTTATCTGACCCTGCAGTCCCGATGAGCATTTCACTGTCCAATGGTCAGGCCTTAACTGAGATGTCTAGTCTTGCATTAGTATTGTGTCCTTCTCATGGGCATTTAATCATTTTGACTTTTCAGTCTGAGTTAAATCTCTTTATTTGGCTCATTTTTTCTGTAATGGAAAATTCTGCACACCTGAATATAAGGTGTTTTTCATTTCCAGCCTTCATGAACAATTATATATCACTTATAAATGATTAAAAAAAGTTGAGTAGTTGTTGATTTTAATGTGGTTTGGAATCGGTAAAATGTGCTTAATAATTCTGCACGCAGTGTAGTATAAATGTGCTCCCTGTACTTTTTGTTACATCAATGAAAAACATTTGTGTAGAATGTGTTCCCTGTAACTCCTGTATGGATTGCAAATAAGCTCAGACAGAAACAGAGACAGGAGAACTGGGAGCTCTTTAATGATATTAATGATGGACCAGAGAGAATACAGGACAGTCTCTGACTCGATACACTACAGTGACCGATACCAAACACTTCTATAAAGACACAATATCACACACAACACCTGGATAATATTCATATCATCTTAGCACACTTCTGATATACTTCATGCACTTTAAATCTAGTCTTTTAGGGATAGTTCACACAAAACTGTCCACTGACTTCCAATGTAAGGGCAAAACATGTCAAAATATCATCTTTCACACTCCACAGAAGAAAGATATTCAGCTTTTGATCAACACAAGGGCAAGTAAATGATTTAAATGTTTGAGTGAACTATGTTTTTAATAGTGTGAATATTGATTATTTGATCAAATGTGCATGCATTAGGAACAGCAGCTGACCAGCAGGAATATGACATTAAACTGCATTAAGTGTACATCAATACATGGTTTATCTCTAATAAGCCTAAATCCCATAGAAAGGAAGTGTGTGTGTGATGAAAGGAATGACACTGAGTTGATTTCTTCAGTGCGGCTCTATATTTCAGCGGTTTAAACTGAACTGCAGGCGGTCCGTGAATGAGACGCAGGCTTTTGCACTGAAACACAGCAGGCAAACGTGCCACTACTGTCTCGTGAGTGTTCGTCCCGGCTGTGTGTCGAATGTCTGTCAGTTCTACAACAACAGTGAACAGACTCCATTAAACCCCCAACATCAGGCCTCAGGAACAAGTACAAGAGACAGTCAGCCAGCGGGTTCAGATACAGGAGGTTGTAAGAAAAATAGAAACACTTGACAAATAATAATCTGCCCCAGAACTCAAACGCTAAAATAAAACGCAGGACTACAAAGGGGAGAATGAGACATGTGTAAGTCAGCAGCACCAGGAACAAACTGCCCAAAATTAATCTGCGCTTTAGAGGAGTAAGAGATATTGCGTGTGAAAGACCGCGCCAAGTGCCAAGAAAACACAGAATGGCTATCGGGTAGGGGATCAAACAGCCGATCAACACCCCATAGGAGGTTATGTTTGCAAAGATCAGAGGAACAAACCAGATGATCACAGAAATAACACAGCAGACTTTCAGTGAATGATGAGTTTTGTACCAGATAGGATGAGAAACCAGAAGATATCGCTCAACAGCAACACATGCCATGAAATACAGACCCACAGTCAAACTATACAAATATGCAATGATCAGTTCAAATGACCAATGAAACCGTTCGGATGTCCTCACTAATGTACAAATGATCTGAATGAGATCTGAAAGAATCAAATGAATGACAAAAACTGGAGCAGAGCGTTGAGATTTGATAAGAACACACAACGCAAACAGAGTTACGAGCATGATGGGAATCTCAACGGCTGAAATGATCCAGATAAATACTGGTCGTGCAAACATAAGTTTCCTGTAAAATTCCCATTCCTCAGGTGTGATCCATCCACTGTGATCATAATCTCCAGTTGATCCGTTGATGGTGGCGTTTTGTTCTGCCATTGCTTCAGGAGATCTTGACAGGCAGCTCTAAATAACAAACCAGTCATTAGTGATGAACAGACACATTTCCTGTTGTAAGAAGAGATTTGTCTTTATTAAACACAACAGGGAAATATGTGTGGCATAATGTGTATTCTGTGTGATTGTTGAAATACTGTTTCCTCAGTTTGCTGTCCATTCTCTCCAGAGGAGATCTGTGTGATGTTCAAATGATTCACATACGTTACATGTGTAACCGGGGAACAACTGGGTGATATAATAAAAATCAGTGGAGGATAAAGGACTCAAAGCCACACTTGAGTAACACTTCAGATATCTCACCAGAAAATGACTTTGGTAGAAGAACATCACCTGAGGAAAAGCTTTAATGTGATATTTATTGCTCTTAAGTATCAAAAGTATTGTTTCATATTAAAACGCACAATACAATATCACAATATTTGAAGTCAAAATAAAGATGAGATGTTTTTTATTATTACTCTGTTATTATTACGTTTTATTATAATTGAAGTATTATTGAAAAAGCTGATGTACTATATGAACTAAGGAAGCAATGAGAAGGAGTTGTGAAATCGTGTGGCTTATAGAGGAGAGCTGTGCTATGACTTTTAGAAGCGATCCGGTGTACGAAGTTCATCCAGTGGGAAAAAAATCCCATGAGATTTGCATTGGGATGAACTTTGACGAGTCAGAGCTCTGAGTGAGGATTTCACAGAAACTCATGGGTTACCAGATTTGAAGAGACCGGCAGGCTCTGTCAGAACAGATCTCACACTGGGGTGTAAGTTTTACCCCTGGGGCACAAGAGCTGCCCAAAGTTACCCCATAGACATACTATGGTGAGGGACGTCCGATTAAACGCATGTGTTTTTCCTACTATGGGAACTTGCATAGGGATTTTGTATTGACCATAACTCTGGATCACAGTGTCATAGAGACTAGAAGGTGGGCTCAATTTACTAGTGGGGAACCAATCACTATCTCTGGGTCATCGTGAAGCTATCAAGCCACACCCTAGCAACCATTTAGATACCCCTAGCAACAAGTTCCATAGACTTTAATTCAAAGAGATCAATGGGATATCTGTGGGTAGAAGTGACATAAACATAAAAGTGGGGTCGTTTGATTCAGGACAACAACAGCCAATCACAAATCACCTTTAGCACTTCCTAGCCACGCCCTAGAAACCATTGTAGAGCACCCTAGCAACCCAAATCCAAAGATGGATATCTTCTAATCTGAATGTCATAGAGGCATGGGGTTTGTTATCATTCATACTGGCAAAGGAGCTTTTGGAGTATCATCATTGGCAGCTGCCATGATACTCCCTAGCAACCAAACAGAGTACCCTAGCAACCGTTTAACAAGACCTATATCTCTGCATCAGAACATCATAAAGACATGGCGGATGTTTTGACTAGTGCTAGCAAACTAGACTTTCAACATGCTACACATGCTATCAGTGAATAGCTACATGCTAATAGCAATTAGCTAAGGGTTAAAACATGATAAAACAAGCCAAAATGTGTTAACCTCATGCTAGCTAAATGTTAATCATGTTAGCATCATGTTAAAACATGTTAACAACATGGTTGTTGTGTTAACATAATTCCAGCAACATGCTAATTTTCTTAGCATCATGTTAACATGCTAACAACATGGTAATTGTGTTATCATCATGTTAACAACATGCTAATTTTCTATGTATATATTTTCAATATATTTTTTAATGTGTTTTTAAATTTTGAAATCACGCTTATTGTTTTTTGATCTGTGACGGCATTACTTTGATCCCATAGGGGGCGCTACACATGTAAAAGATTAGATTGAAAAATCCTGCATTTGAACAATATCACAAAAGCAAAAATGCTGTTGTTCTGAATATTCAGCATAAATGCAAGCATACAAGTGTTAAACAAGGAATAATTATTGAAGAACTTACGTTACTGATGGTAGTTTGAGTGTTTCGTCTGCTGGTCAAAGCGAGTCAAAGCAGAAGGTTTGAGGAGCGGCTCACAGTGTAAATGTGTGAAACATCTGTCAGTCTGTGTTGGAAGCGCTCTTCATTCACTGCATACACTGTAAAAACACACATTTAAACCTCCTCCTAGGGTATGGGGTTGCCTCCAGGCAAGGCAAGGTTATTTATATAGCACATTTCATACACAATGGCAATTCAAAGTGCTTTACATAGAAAATGAAATTAAAATAGTGATAGCATATGCATAAGAAATAAGAATACAGGATAATTAAAACAGTTAGAAATAGAAATATACAGTTGTAAAGATAATTAAAAAGGATATAGATAAAATAGCAATAACCAAAGATAAGAACAATGGTAAACTTGAACAGGTATAAAAGAATAGAGATGATGCATAGATTAGATAAGAGCGAATCAGTGGGACGTACAGTGGCACAGTGCTCATTCAGTAAAGGCACAGCTGGGCAGATGTGTTTTGAGTCTGGACGTACAGTGGCACACAGTGCTCATTCAGTAAATGCACAGCTGGACAGATGTGTTTTGAGTCTGGACGTACAGTGGCACAGAGCTCATTCAGTAAATGCACAGCTGGACAGATGTGTTTTGAGTCTGACGTACAGTGGCACACAGTGCTCATTCAGTAAAGGCACAGCTGGACAGATGTGTTTTGAGTCTGGACGTACAGTGGCACAGTGCTCATTCAGTAAAGGCACAGCTGGACAGATGTGTTTTGAGTCTGGACGTACAGTGGCACACAGTGCTCATTCAGTAAAGGCACAGCTGGACAGATGTGTTTTGAGTCTGGACGTACAGTGGTACAGTGCTCATTCAGTAAAGGCACAGCTGGACAGATGTGTTTTGAGTCTGGACGTACAGTGGCACACAGTGCTCATTCAGTAAAGGCACAGCTGGACAGATGTGTTTTGAGTCTGGACACAGTGGCACAGTGCTCATTCAGTAAAGGCACAGCTGGACAGATGTGTTTTGAGTCTGGAACAGTGGCACACAGTGCTCATTCAGTAAAGGCACAGCTGGACAGATGTGTTTTGAGTCTGGACATACAGTGGCACAGAGCTCATTCAGTAAATGCACAGCTGGACAGATGTGTTTTGAGTCTGGACGTACAGTGGTACAGTGCTCATTCAGTAAAGGCACAGCTGGACAGATGTGTTTTGAGTCTGGACGTATAGTGGCACAGTGCTCATTCAGTAAAGGCACAGCTGGACAGATGTGTTTTGAGTCTGGACATACAGTGGCACAGAGCTCATTCAGTAAAGGCACAGCTGGACAGATGTGTTTTGAGTCTGGACGTACAGTGGCACAGTGCTCATTCAGTAAAGGCACAGCTGGACAGATGTGTTTTGAGTCTGACGTACAGTGGCACACAGTGCTCATTCAGTAAAGGCACAGCTGGACAGATGTGTTTTGAGTCTGGACGTACAGTGGCACACAGTGCTCATTCAGTAAATGCACAGCTGGACAGATGTGTTTTGAGTCTGACGTACAGTGGCACACAGTGCTCATTCAGTAAAGGCACAGCTGGACAGATGTGTTTTAAGTCTGGACGTACAGTGGCACAGTGCTCATTCAGTAAATGCACAGATGGACAGATGTGTTTTGAGTCTGGACGACAGTGGCACAGTGCTCATTCAGTAAAGGCACAGCTGGACAGATGTGTTTTGAGTCTGGACGTACACTGGCACAGTGCTCATTCAGTAAATGCACAGCTGGACAGATGTGTTTAGAGTCTGGACGTACAGTTGCACAGAGCTCATTCAGTAAAGGCACAGCTGGACAGATGTGTTTAGAGTCTGGACGTACAGTGGCACAGTGCTCATTCAGTAAAGGCACAGCTGGACAGATGTGTTTTGAGTCTGACGTACAGTGGCACAGTGCTCATTCAGTAAATGCACAGCTGGACAGGTGTGTTTTGAGTCTGGACGTACAGTGGCACAGAGCTCATTCAGTAAAGGCACAGCTGGACAGATGTGTTTAGAGTCTGACGTACAGTTGCACAGAGCTCATTCAGTAAAGGCACAGCTGGGCAGATGTGTTTTGAGTCTGACGTACAGTGGCACAGTGCTCATTCAGTAAATGCACAGCTGGACAGATGTGTTTAGAGTCTGGACGTACAGTTGCACAGAGCTCATTCAGTAAAGGCACAGCTGGGCAGATGTGTTTTGAGTCTGGGTACAGTGGTACAGTGCTCATTCAGTAAATGCACAGCTGGACAGATGTGTTCTGAGTCTGGACGTACAGTGGTACAGTGCTCATTCAGTAAATGCACAGCTGGACAGATGTGTTCTGAGTCTGGACGTACAGTGGCACAGTGCTCATTCAGTAAAGGCACAGCTGGACAGATGTGTTTTGAGTCTGGACGTACACTGGCACAGTGCTCATTCAGTAAATGCACAGCTGGACAGATGTGTTTAGAGTCTGGACGTACAGTTGCACAGAGCTCATTCAGTAAAGGCACAGCTGGGCAGATGTGTTTTGAGTCTGGACGTACAGTGGCACAGAGCTCATTCAGTAAAGGCACAGCTGGACAGATGTGTTTTGAGTCTGGACGTACAGTGGCACAGTGCTCATTCAGTAAATGCACAGATGAACAGATGTGTTTTGAGTCTGGACGTACAGTGGCACAGAGAGCTCATTCAGTAAAGGCACAGCTGGACAGATGTGTTTTGAGTCTGGACGTACAGTGGCACAGTGCTCATTCAGTAAAGGCACAGCTGGACAGATGTGTTTTGAGTCTGGACGTACAGTGGCACAGTGCTCATTCAGTAAAGGCACAGCTGGACAGATGTGTTTTGAGTCTGGACGTACAGTGGCACAGAGCTCATTCAGTAAATTCACAGCTGGACAGATGTGTTTTGAGTCTGGACGTACAGTGGCACACAGTGCTCATTCAGTAAAGGCACAGCTGGACAGATGTGTTTTGAGTCTGGACGTACAGTGGCACAGTGCTCATTCAGTAAAGGCACAGCTGGACAGATGTGTTTTGAGTCTGGACGTACAGTGGCACAGTGCTCATTCAGTAAAGGCACAGCTGGACAGATGTGTTTTGAGTCTGGACGTACAGTGGTACAGTGCTCATTCAGTAAAGGCACAGCTGGACAGATGTGTTTTGAGTCTGGATGTACAGTGGCACAGTGCTCATTCAGTAAAGGCACAGCTGGACAGATGTGTTTTGAGTCTGGACGTACAGTGGCACAGTGCTCATTCAGTAAAGGCACAGCTGGACAGATGTGTTTTGAGTCTGGACGTACAGTGGCACAGTGCTCATTCAGTAAAGGCACAGCTGGACAGATGTGTTTTGAGTCTGGACGTACAGTGACACAGTGCTCATTCAGTAAAGGCACAGCTGGACAGATGTGTTTTGAGTCTGGATGTACAGTGGCACACAGTGCTCATTCAGTAAATGCACAGCTGGACAGATGTGTTTTGAGTCTGGACGTACAGTGGCACAGTGCTCATTCAGTAAAGGCACAGCTGGACAGATGTGTTTTGAGTCTGGACGTACAGTGGCACAGTGCTCATTCAGTAAATGCACAGCTGGACAGATTTGTTTTGAGTCTGGACGTACAGTGGCACAGAGCTCATTCAGTAAAGGCACAGCTGGACAGATGTGTTTTGAGTCAGGACGTACAGTGGCACAGTGCTCATTCAGTAAAGGCACAGCTGGACAGATGTGTTTTGAGTCTGGACGTACAGTGGCACAGTGCTCATTCAGTAATGCACAGCTGGACAGATGTGTTTTGAGTCTGGACGTACAGCGGCACAGTGCTCATTCAGTAAAGGCACAGCTGGACAGATGTGTTTTGAGTCTGGATACAGTGGTACAGTGCTCATTCAGTAAAGGCACAGCTGGACAGATGTGTTTTGAGTCTGGACGTACAGTGGCACAGGGCTCATTCAGTAAAGGCACAGCTGGACAGATGTGTTTTGAGTCTGGACGTACAGTGGTACAGTGCTCATTCAGTAAATGCACAGCTGGACAGATGTGTTCTGAGTCTGGACGTACAGTGGCACAGTGCTCATTCAGTAAAGGCACAGCTGGACAGATGTGTTTTGAGTCTGGACGTACAGTGGCACAGAGCTCATTCAGTAAAGGCACAGCTGAACAGATGTGTTTTGAGTCTGGACGACAGTGGCACAGAGCTCATTCAGTAAAGGCACAGCTGGACAGATGTGTTTTGAGTCTGGATACAGTGGCACAGAGCTCATTCAGTAAAGGCACAGCTGGACAGATGTGTTTTGAGTCTGGACGTACAGTGGCACAGAGCTCATTCAGTAAATGCACAGCTGGACAGATGTGTTTTGAGTCTGGACGTACAGTGGCACAGAGCTCATTCAGTAAAGGCACAGCTGGACAGATGTGTTTTGAGTCTGGACGTACAGTGGCACACAGTGCTCATTCAGTAAAGGCACAGCTGGACAGATGTGTTTTGAGTCTGGACGTACAGTGGCACAGAGCTCATTCAGTAAAGGCACAGCTGGACAGATGTGTTTTGAGTCTGGACGTACAGTGGCACACAGTGCTCATTCAGTAAAGGCACAGCTGGACAGATGTGTTTTGAGTCTGGACGTACAGTGGCACACAGTGCTCATTCAGTAAAGGCACAGCTGGACAGATGTGTTTTGAGTCTGGACGTACAGTGGCACAGAGCTCATTCAGTAAATGCACAGCTGAACAGATGTGTTTTGAGTCTGGACGTACAGTGGCACAGAGCTCATTCAGTAAATGCACAGCTGGACAGATGTGTTTTGAGTCTGGACGTACATTGGCACAGAGCTCATTCAGTAAAGGCACAGCTGGACAGATGTGTTTTGAGTCTGGACGTACAGTGGCACACAGTGCTCATTCAGTAAAGGCACAGCTGGACAGATGTGTTTTGAGTCTGGACGTACAGTGGCACAGTGCTCATTCAGTAAAGGCACAGCTGGACAGATGTGTTTTGAGTCTGGACGTACAGTGACACAGTGCTCATTCAGTAAAGGCACAGCTGGACAGATGTGTTTTGAGTCTGGACGTACAGTGGCACAGAGCTCATTCAGTAAATGCACAGCTGGGCAGATGTGTTTTGAGTCTGGACGTACAGTGGCACACAGTGCTCATTCAGTAAATGCACAGCTGGACAGATGTGTTTTGAGTCTGGACGTACAGTGGCACAGAGCTCATTCAGTAAATGCACAGCTGGACAGATGTGTTTTGAGTCTGGACGTACAGTGGCACACAGTGCTCATTCAGTAAAGGCACAGCTGGACAGATGTGTTTTGAGTCTGGACGTACAGTGGCACAGTGCTCATTCAGTAAAGGCACAGCTGGACAGATGTGTTTTGAGTCTGGACGTACAGTGACACAGTGCTCATTCAGTAAAGGCACAGCTGAACAGATGTGTTTTGAGTCTGGACGTACAGTGGCACAGAGCTCATTCAGTAAATGCACAGCTGGACAGATGTGTTTTGAGTCTGTACGTACAGTGGCACACAGTGCTCATTCAGTAAATGCACAGCTGGACAGATGTGTTTTGAGTCTGACGTACAGTGGCACAGTGCTCATTCAGTAAAGGCACAGCTGGACAGATGTGTTTTGAGTCTGGACGTACAGTGGCACACAGTGCTCATTCAGTAAAGGCACAGCTGGACAGATGTGTTTTGAGTCTGGACGTACAGTGGCACAGTGCTCATTCAGTAAAGGCACAGCTGGACAGATGTGTTTTGAGTCTGGACGTACAGTGACACAGTGCTCATTCAGTAAAGGCACAGCTGGACAGATATGTTTTGAGTCTGACGTACAGTGGCACAGTGCTCATTCAGTAAAGGCACAGCTGGACAGATGTGTTTTGAGTCTGGACGACAGTGGCACAGTGCTCATTCAGTAAAGGCACAGCTGGACAGATGTGTTTTGAGTCTGGACGTACAGTGGCACAGTGCTCATTCAGTAAATGCACAGCTGGACAGATGTGTTTTGAGTCTGGACGACAGTGGCACAGTGCTCATTCAGTAAAGGCACAGCTGGACAGATGTGTTTTGAGTCTGGACGTACAGTGGCACAGTGCTCATTCAGTAAAGGCACAGCTAGGCAGATGTGTTTTGAGTCTGGACGTACAGTGGCACAGTGCTCATTCAGTAAATGCACAGCTGGACAGATGTGTTTTGAGTCTGGGCGTACAGTGGCACAGTGCTCATTCAGTAAAGGCACAGCTGGACAGATGTGTTTGAGTCTGGACGTACAGTGGCACACAGTGCTCATTCAGTAAAGGCACAGCTGGACAGATGTGTTTTGAGTCTGGACGTACAGTGGCACAGTGCTCATTCAGTAAAGGCACAGCTGGACAGATGTGTTTGAGTCTGACGTACAGTGGCACACAGTGCTCATTCAGTAAAGGCACAGCTGGACAGATGTGTTTTGAGTCTGGACGTACAGTGGCACAGAGCTCATTCAGTAAAGGCACAGCTGGACAGATGTGTTTTGAGTCTGGACGTACAGTGGCACACAGTGCTCATTCAGTAAAGGAACAGCTGGACAGATGTGTTTTGAGTCTGGTCTTACAGTGGCACAGTGCTCATTCAGTAAATGCACAGCTGAACAGATGTGTTTTGAGTCTGGACGTACAGTGGCACAGAGCTCATTCAGTAAATGCACAGCTGGACAGATGTGTTTTGAGTCTGGACGACAGTGGCACAGTGCTCATTCAGTAAATGCACAGCTGGACAGATGTGTTTTGAGTCTGGACGTACAGTGGCACAGAGCTCATTCAGTAAAGGCACAGCTGGACAGATGTGTTTTGAGTCTGAGTGACACAGTGCTCATTCAGTAAAGGCACAGCTGGACAGATGTGTTTTGAGTCTGGACGTACAGTGGCACAGTGCTCATTCAGTAAAGGCAAAGCTGGACAGATGTGTTTTGAGTCTGGACGTACAGTGGCACAGAGCTCATTCAGTAAATGCACAGCTGGACAGATGTGTTTTGAGTCTGACGTACAGTGGCACACAGTGCTCATTCAGTAAAGGCACAGCTGGACAGATGTGTTTTGAGTCTGGACGTACAGTGGCACAGAGCTCATTCAGTAAATGCACAGCTGGACAGATGTGTTCTGAGTCTGGACGTACAGTGGCACAGTGCTCATTCAGTAAAGGCACAGCTGGACAGATGTGTTTTGAGTCTGGACGTACAGTGGCACAGAGCTCATTCAGTAAAGGCACAGCTGGACAGATGTGTTTTGAGTCTGGACGTACAGTGGCACAGTGCTCATTCAGTAAAGGCACAGCTGGACAGATGTGTTTTGAGTCAGGACGTACAGTGGCACAGTGCTCATTCAGTAAAGGCACAGCTGGACAGATGTGTTTTGAGTCTGGACGTACAGTGGCACAGTGCTCATTCAGTAATGCACAGCTGGACAGATGTGTTTTGAGTCTGGACGTACAGCGGCACAGTGCTCATTCAGTAAAGGCACAGCTGGACAGATGTGTTTTGAGTCTGGACGTACAGTGGTACAGTGCTCATTCAGTAAAGGCACAGCTGGACAGATGTGTTTTGAGTCTGGACGTACAGTGGCACACAGTGCTCATTCAGTAAAGGCACAGCTGGACAGATGTGTTTTGAGTCTGGACGTACAGTGGCACAGTGCTCATTCAGTAAATGCACAGCTGGACAGATGTGTTCTGAGTCTGGACGTACAGTGGCACAGTGCTCATTCAGTAAAGGCACAGCTGGACAGATGTGTTTTGAGTCTGGACGTACAGTGGTACAGTGCTCATTCAGTAAATGCACAGCTGGACAGATGTGTTCTGAGTCTGGACGTACAGTGGCACAGTGCTCATTCAGTAAAGGCACAGCTGGACAGATGTGTTTTGAGTCTGGACGTACAGTGGCACAGAGCTCATTCAGTAAAGGCACAGCTGAACAGATGTGTTTTGAGTCTGACGTACAGTGGCACAGAGCTCATTCAGTAAAGGCACAGCTGGACAGATGTGTTTTGAGTCTGGACGTACAGTGGCACAGAGCTCATTCAGTAAAGGCACAGCTGGACAGATGTGTTTTGAGTCTGGACGTACAGTGGCACAGAGCTCATTCAGTAAAGGCACAGCTGGACAGATGTGTTTTGAGTCTGGACGTACAGTGGCACACAGTGCTCATTCAGTAAAGGCACAGCTGGACAGATGTGTTTTGAGTCTGGACGTACAGTGGCACAGAGCTCATTCAGTAAAGGCACAGCTGGACAGATGTGTTTTGAGTCTGGACGTACAGTGGCACAGAGCTCATTCAGTAAATGCACAGCTGAACAGATGTGTTTTGAGTCTGGACGTACAGTGGCACAGAGCTCATTCAGTAAATGCACAGCTGGACAGATGTGTTTTGAGTCTGGACGTACAGTGGCACAGAGCTCATTCAGTAAAGGCACAGCTGGACAGATGTGTTTTGAGTCTGAACAGTGGCACACAGTGCTCATTCAGTAAAGGCACAGCTGGACAGATGTGTTTTGAGTCTGGACGTACAGTGGCACAGTGCTCATTCAGTAAAGGCACAGCTGGGCAGATGTGTTTTGAGTCTGGACGTACAGTGGCACACAGTGCTCATTCAGTAAATGCACAGCTGGACAGATGTGTTTTGAGTCTGACGACAGTGGCACAGTGCTCATTCAGTAAAGGCACAGCTGGACAGATGTGTTTTGAGTCTGGACGTACAGTGACACAGTGCTCATTCAGTAAAGGCACAGCTGGACAGATATGTTTTGAGTCTGGACGTACAGTGGCACAGTGCTCATTCAGTAAAGGCACAGCTGGACAGATGTGTTTTGAGTCTGACGTACAGTGGCACACAGTGCTCATTCAGTAAAGGCACAGCTGGACAGATGTGTTTTGAGTCTGGACGTACAGTGGCACAGTGCTCATTCAGTAAAGGCACAGCTGGACAGATGTGTTTTGAGTCTGGACGTACAGTGGCACAGTGCTCATTCAGTAAAGGCACAGCTGGACAGATGTGTTTTGAGTCTGGACGTACAGTGGCACAGTGCTCATTCAGTAAAGGCACAGCTGGACAGATGTGTTTTGAGTCTGACGTACAGTGGCACAGTGCTCATTCAGTAAATGCACAGCTGGACAGATGTGTTTTGAGTCTGGACACAGTGGCACAGTGCTCATTCAGTAAAGGCACAGCTGGACAGATGTGTTTTGAGTCTGGACGTACAGTGGCACAGTGCTCATTCAGTAAATGCACAGCTGGACAGATGTGTTTTGAGTCTGGACGTACAGTGGCACAGTGCTCATTCAGTAAAGGCACAGCTGGACAGATGTGTTTTGAGTCTGGACGTACAGTGGCACACAGTGCTCATTCAGTAAAGGCACAGCTGGACAGATGTGTTTTGAGTCTGGACGTACAGTGGCACAGTGCTCATTCAGTAAAGGCACAGCTGGACAGATGTGTTTTGAGTCTGGACGTACAGTGGCACAGTGCTCATTCAGTAAATGCACAGCTGGACAGATGTGTTTTGAGTCTGGACGTACAGTGGCACAGTGCTCATTCAGTAAAGGCACAGCTGGACAGATGTGTTTTGAGTCTGACGTACAGTGGCACACAGTGCTCATTCAGTAAAGGCACAGCTGGACAGATGTGTTTTGAGTCTGGACAGTGGCACAGTGCTCATTCAGTAAAGGCACAGCTGGACAGATGTGTTTTGAGTCTGGACGAACAGTGGCACAGTGCTCATTCAGTAAATGCACAGCTGGACAGATGTGTTTTGAGTCTGACGTACAGTGGCACATTGCTCATTCAGTAAATGCACAGCTGGACAGATGTGTTTTGAGTCTGGACGACAGTGGCACAGTGCTCATTCAGTAAATGCACAGCTGGACAGATGTGTTTTGAGTCTGGACATACAGTGGCACAGTGCTCATTCAGTAAAGGCACAGCTGGACAGATGTGTTTTGAGTCTGGACGTACAGTGGCACAGTGCTCATTCAGTAAATGCACAGCTGGACAGATGTGTTTTGAGTCTGACGTACAGTGGCACAGTGCTCATTCAGTAAAGGCACAGCTGGACAGATGTGTTTTGAGTCTGACGTACAGTGGCACACAGTGCTCATTCAGTAAAGGCACAGCTGGACAGATGTGTTTTGAGTCTGGACGTACAGTGGCACAGTGCTCATTCAGTAAATGCACAGCTGGACAGATGTGTTTTGAGTCTGGACATACAGTGGCACAGTGCTCATTCAGTAAAGGCACAGCTGGACAGATGTGTTTTGAGTCTGGACGTACAGTGGCACAGTGCTCATTCAGTAAATGCACAGCTGGACAGATGTGTTTTGAGTCTGGACGTACAGTGGCACAGTGCTCATTCAGTAAAGGCACAGCTGGACAGATGTGTTTTGAGTCTGGACGTACAGTGGCACAGTGCTCATTCAGTAAAGGCACAGCTGGACAGATGTGTTTTGAGTCTGGACGTACAGTGGCACACAGTGCTCATTCAGTAAAGGCACAGCTGGACAGATGTGTTTTGAGTCTGGAACAGTGGCACAGAGCTCATTCAGTAAAGGCACAGCTGGACAGATGTGTTTTGAGTCTGGACGTACAGTGGCACAGAGCTCATTCAGTAAAGGCACAGCTGGACAGATGTGTTTTGAGTCTGGACGTACAGTGGCACACAGTGCTCATTCAGTAAAGGCACAGCTGGACAGATGTGTTTTGAGTCTGGACGTACAGTGGCACAGTGCTCATTCAGTAAAGGCACAGCTGGACAGATGTGTTTTGAGTCTGACGTACAGTGGCACACAGTGCTCATTCAGTAAAGGCACAGCTGGACAGATGTGTTTTGAGTCTGGGCGTACAGTGGCACACAGTGCTCATTCAGTAAAGGCACAGCTGGACAGATGTGTTTTGAGTCTGGACGTACAGTGGCACAGTGCTCATTCAGTAAAGGCACAGCTGGACAGATGTGTTTTGAGTCTGGACGTACAGTGGCACACAGTGCTCATTCAGTAAAGGCACAGCTGGACAGATGTGTTTTGAGTCTGACGACAGTGGCACAGTGCTCATTCAGTAAAGGCACAGCTGGACAGATGTGTTTTGAGTCTGACGTACAGTGGCACAGTGCTCATTCAGTAAATGCACAGCAGGATAGATGTGTTTTGAGTCTGGACGTATTTTTGTCAATAATAAGTTTACTTAGGTAGGGGCCTTTGTCCGAGATAGAGCTGGCTGGTTTTGTAGCACATCTGAGTTATCAGCTAAATTGACATTGAAATCTGACTTTCTTACCCAGACAAGCGATCGTGATTGACGACAGTTGCTTAGGCGTTTCGGATTGACCTGAGTTTTGTGACTTGACCAGATGCACGGGATAACAGTTGATGTTGATTGCTGATAGTTGATGATCCTAAGGACTGGGCGGTGCACTTTAGAGGTCTTCACGGAGCACCCGAGACCCGAGGACCCGTATGGGTTCAGGTCTATATTTTAAATGGTCAGGTCCGGTCGGGTCCCAATCTATTACTTCGGGTCCCGGTCTGTTTAACATTGTGAGTAATACCGAGTCGATCGGACTCGGAGAACACCTGGCCGTGATCAGAGTCAGTCAGCACGGCTTGTGTGTTTTGTGTAACTTGCAAATTGTAAAATTAGGATAAGAAGAGTGTGAGCCGGGAAATAAGGTGCAAAAACAAAAAACACGAGCTCTCTCTCTCTTTCGCTCGCTATCTCTCAACCGTTTAGAAAGCGGGCAGATTTAATGCAAGTGCACGGTAATAATGTACTCATATTCAAGTGACTGTAAGCCAAGGACTTTAATAATTATATTATTAACAGAACTGCACAGGTCCAGGTCCAGCTTTTGAAATAATAGAAGGGTCCGGGTCGGTTCTGTGTAGCACATTACAGGTCTCTTCGGTTCGGTGCGAATTTTTGGACCCGTGAAGACCTCTAGTGCACGTAGCGCGGGCGCTGGGTGATCCCGAGCGAGCGGCAGTGCTCGTATGTTTCAGAGTTGAAGCGTGGGCGCTGGTTGAGCGTGACAGATATCCAAAATCCACGTTAGAAGGTAACCCAGTAAAAATAAAGGAGACCAGAGACAGCACAAGTGCTAAAGCCTTTGGTGTGTTTGTAATCGCCATGAGAAACTCAGCTACCAGCAGAGTCACGTTAGCCAGGACCACAACCATCACAACCAGAGGTGGAAGTAACAAATTACAACTACTCACGTTACTGTAATTAAGTAGTTTTTTCAGGAATTTGTACTTTTTGGAGTACATTTTTAAATCTGTAATTTGACTTGTACTCAAGTACAAATTAAGCTAAATAATCTACTTCATTACTTTTAAAATCACAATTCATTACTGAGTACGCTTACATTTTGAATCAATATTCAAACCTTTGACCACCGGCATTTCGGTAGCCAATAAGAGATCCGATCGTAAACGGACCAATAAAAGGCCTGATACTTGAAAAAGCCAGCAGCGCAACAGCAGCTTCTGGCCGGGGGCGCTGATCATAACCGTACAGAGATTTATGGACTGAAAGTTTGGAGAAACAAACTGCATGGTAGTGTTGTCAAAAATAATATGATACATATCGATACTGAAATATCTGACTCGGTTCCAATACTCGTTGTTTGCAGTTCTCGCCTTCTCTCCTCTGACAGAGAGTTTGACACGCGCCTCAGTTCAGAGCCTGAATATGCATCATTTTAATCATATCCGCAGGTTTCTATGCCATGTTTTAATGGCAGATGTCGAGAGAGTGTGGTTTAACGAAGATCATTCTCAAATATACACTACACATGAACAATCGCGAATCTTTGTGCTCTTGAACTAGAAATTAAAGGGATAGTTCACCCAATAATGAAAATTTGCTGTTGATACCCTCAGGCCATCCGAGATGTGATTCTCCCCCATTACAATGGATTACTGTTACAATGAGTCTTGTGCTTTTGAAGCTTGAAAATAATGATTTCCTTGACAAGAGAGATATCAAAATTACAGTATGCAATATTCTGAGGTTTTCCCCATGGTATTGAATATTATACTGAATATTGTTATTTTTCAAGGTATCATATTGAACTTAGAAATTCCAGTATCATGACCACTAATTTATTTACACTAATTTATTAAAGGTAAAATTGTGTTTTGTTGAAAGTAGCTATTTTCTAAATAGATATATGATTTGATTAAATATATATTGGTACTTCATTAAATATCGCTAAAAAGTAACTAGTACTCTTTGAGAAGAGTAATTTGTACTGTTACTTAAGTACTTTTTGACACCAGTACTTTTACTTGTAATTGAGTATTATTTCAGCAATGTAACAGTACTTGTACTTGAGTACAAATTTGCAGTTCTCTTTTCACCTCTGATCACAACATAATCTAAATAATTAGATTTATTGGTCAAACCTATCTAAGGAAAGACAAACTAAAATACTAATCAATGAAAGTGCAAAAAATGGGTCACATGACCCACAGGGGTCCATTTTGTGTCCTGTTTCAGCACATGTGCACAGGTCACATGGCTCCATATTTTTTAAAGAAGTATTTTCAAGAACTTTACATTATATATTATCAAATGTTTTAGAGTAAGGCAACATTGTACCATAGAGGAATCGCATAAAGCCATACCAGACACTCTGGGTTGGAAATTTTGTAAGGAAAAGAGTTAGAATTCTCAAAATATATTTGTATGATATTGTAATGCATGTATAAGAACAGTTATACACATACTATAACTGCACATATTTTGATCTGCACATTTTCTAAAGCACTTTGATCAGGTATAAAACACAACTGATGAGGGTGAGGATGAGGTGTCATGTGATGAGGAAGATGAGGTCATATTGACAATTCGGCAGGAAAAGAGTGAGGGTGAGACTGAAGATGGATATGATAACTTGATATGATGTGATGGTTTGGTAATACTTGTGTTCCACGATGGTACAATGTCGCCTGAGAGCAACAGCTCAATTTGAAATGTTACTTTTTATTAAATATGAAATGTTTAATACATTATAAACTGGATAACTGTGTTTGTTCAAGTGTCTGGTTAAATAATTAGATGTTTTCAATAAATATATTTATTTTTTCTACATGAAAATGTAAAATGACAAACTTTAATAATAATAAAATATAATTATAATGAAAAATGTTATTGCTATTGTTATAGTGTCCTATTTTAAGCAGGAAAACCCCCACAAATATTTGTTTCCTCATTGAAATCATATTGCGTACCATAGTTTGTGGATCTGATGCAGGTTTACAGACAAATCCCATTTGATCCAACGTGTGAAACTGTAATGACCTGGAAAGGACACAATTAACTGACAATGATAGTTTGAGTGATAAACCAGTCTAACTTTCAAAACTGGTTCAGCTCAACTACGACTGTAAACTGATAAAAGCTTTCATTTTAAAGTTCACTCAGTGTTTCTTCATATCCTCAGTAAAATAAGAAACCCACAAATGATTGACGAGAGAAAGAACAAATGCTTTAATCTAAAATATTGATTCTCTGTAGTTTTTCAAGCCTGTTTTCTTTAAGAAATGGAAATCTGTGTGGTTTTTCCATCGACTGCCCCTGAACTGAAATCACACACAATGATAACTAAAGGAAACTAGTTTGAGCACAAATGATCACATGAAACCAGAGGCTGAAACACACAGATAAACTCACGGATGAGATGATCTCATGATCTTACCTGAAATCATAATCAACATCAAACTACAAGACAGATGATGATGTTCATGAGCCGATCATATGGTTATCAAATCAATCTCAAGAACATAAAATGGAAAGGACCTGAAGGAAAACTTCCAAAACTCATTTTCATTTCTTCTGCACTGTTCCACATAAACAAGCACTAGAGAGTCAAGAAGCTGAACAACATGTGCTGACGTTTGACTAAAGGCTGAAACACAATGACACAATAATTCACACAGAGACGACATGATCTTACCGGGAATCAGACTGAAGACGCTGCTCATCAGAAGATGATGGTGTTTATGAGCTGCTCAGCGCTCTTTATAGCCTGAGTTAACTCCAGAAACATCAAGCAAAGATGCATTAAACATCATTTACACTTAATGCAACCACATCAGCAAACAAAACCAAACATCAGAAAAACACTTAAAGAAAGAGCCCACAGGAGAAGAGCCAGAAATACAGTGATATAATACTGAGATCACACTGTGAGTTTATCAGGTTATGATTATGAAGTGAGAGCAACATCGCTCCATGTTTATTTGCAGTTTGATTCCAGACACTGATGTTTGTGAAGCGCCACATCCATCCGTCAGTAAACTTTGAGTTAGTTTGATTCTGCACTCGCTTTAATAATGTTCTGCCTCTGATTATAATTTTTGACACCTGATGAAGTGATAAATGTAAAGTATACTGACTGTAGCCATTTCTGATTTACAGATCATTACAACATGTGCTCCAAATGTTAAATGATGATGTGTGTTAATATTGGTGAAAATGTTCAAATATGGTGAACACTAGAGCTGACTTTCACAGTACGGCACACTTGAAGAATAATCAAACAGCATCTTAGCTTAATGACAGTGAATAATGACAGTAATGAACACTTTCATTAACATGTTGATAGTGAACACAAAAGCCACGTGATGCATGATTTCACATGATGATAAAGATTATAGTAGCTGAAATGATAAACAGTACAGTTTTTATGCATTCTTTAAAGTTTCAGTCATGAAGGATTGAATTTGAAGCACTTCTCCTGAGTCTCATAATGGCTTTGGTTTCTGCCATTAGAAAACACTTCCCTGATGGAGTGAATGTGGCCGATTTTATCCCCTTCCATTTTCAAAAGCTTGTTACCAAGAGATTCAGTAGCGATTGCACATTTCCTCATTTCCCATCAGCATTAATTCATTATGCATGTCACAAACCATCTCTAATATAACACGAATGTTTACTGTTTCCCAGAGGTGCCGCTAGCCATTTTGGGCCCGATAAAAGAATATGAGGTTGGGCCCCACCAAGCAGAATTTGACCAGGCCAAGCCAAGCTAGCTATGATCCAAAATCTAACACTGACCTATTACTAGCTTTTTTGCAGCTACAGTATTTGGATGAAATATTTCCCATCTTTAGATTTCCCCTCTTTCATATTGGCCCCCAGAATAGCCACCATGGGGTCTCTATTTCATTTTATAACCAATGTTTTCTCTACAATATCAAATACCTCATTCCAAAAACCTGTTAATTTAGGACAAGTATTGGCCAGAGCCTCCCCACAGTCTCTCCAGCAATACGCCGTTTGGTTAAGATTGATCTTGGATTCCACTATTGGTGATCTGAAAATCAGATTGAGCATTTCTAGCTGATTCTCTCCAATTAATTAACCAAATTTGTAACTTTATGCAAGTCAATAAAAATATTTCTCCAGGCCTCTTCATTTATTTCCTTGTTAAACTCATTTTCCCATTTGTGCCTAATATGTTCAATATTATCTTTTTCCATCTCAGATAAGGCCCTGTATAAAGCAGATACCGGTTTACCTGCCTTCTCATTAAGATTAATTATTTTAAAATATCCTATCCAAATAATAAAGTATAATGTTCTTATTCACCTTTAACTTTTTGAACAAAAGAAAGAAGGTTAACATTAACCCCCCCCCCCCTTGTGTTCAGCAGAGGAAAGAAAGTCATACAGGTTTAGACTGGAATAATGTGAGGATCAGGAAATGACAGATTTTTCTTCTTTTGTGAATAAATACAATAAGTGGCTAAAAGTGTAGTATCAATTATTAGGACTATATGTGAATGTAGTCTTATAAAACAACAACCAGCAATCAACACATAATAAATTAATCTTAAATTATACTTTCAGGGAGACACATTAATACAATACAATATGAAGAAATAATTATTTATTTGTGTATAATTTATAAACAGGACATTTATTGACCTGGCAGGTTTTAATATATACAATAGAAACTGAAGCTGGTGTAACTGGGGTCTGTGTTCACTTAGTGAGCGATATGAATCACTACATAGGCAGCAACTCACACAAATGACCCTTGACATTGAAGACTTACTTTTGATTTCATTCAAATCTGTGAAATATTACATTTTGTATTTGCACTGAACCTTTTAGCAATAATAGTTGGTATTTAAGAGATGACCTCTACATGTATAACATTTTATAGCTTCTTTTACATATACCGATTCTTCTTTTTTTGCACATATTTTTAGACTCAAATTAACCTATATTGGTCCATAATTTTAATATTATCAAAACACACTGACTCTTATGTTTCAACTCGGACACATGTATAAACTTTATTAACTCATACACTCTTTTTAACATGTTTGGTTTTTAGCAAATTTCTTATTGTTTGAAGTTTAATATAAGGATTATCTGGTAAATAAATAGTAGGCAGACATTTCTCAGCAGCTCTGTGATTGTAGACAGCAGAGTGTGAACGGGACAGAAGAGTGTGAACGGGACTTTTATTTTGGTGCGGTGATGTGACGTCATTAGGCTGCGCCGTGCTCCTGCCTGTGTTGTCATTCGGATGGAGAAAGGTTTTGTTTTAAGAAATTAATCTGTTTAAATCGATATAACCCGTTCAATGATTAACAGTTTTTACAAGCAACGTGAAAATAGTTTTTTTTTTTGTTTACTGTTGAATATAACATTGTAGTGCTTTATCTAACTTTAATGAAGTATATTTTTTGTGAGTAAAGCGCATCCACACCAGTAACAGAAAGCTTCGTCTAATTTCTATTCCTCTATCGCGAATCAGTTCATCATAAACACGAGTTCAGTCTCTGTTGAGTAGTAATGGAGAAAATGAGCTTTTCGACACTCCGAGTCAATTTAATAAACATTCAGTGATTCGATTCGCGACTCGAGCTGCTCAAACTGTGAGTGAACGAAAACAACAAACACTGTGTCATATGTGTTATGACAACTTTAACTAACTGCCAATGTTTTCATGAAAATATAAAAGGCCATGATGTATAAAGTAATTTGTATCTGTTACCCATTAAAGGGTTAGTTCAATCAAAATGAAAATGATGATTTGCTCACTCTCAAGCCATCCTAGGTGTGTATGGCATTCTTCTTTCAGGCATGTTTCCTGTAAGTTTAATACAGAAGGCGGCTCACCAGAATATATTCTACTTTATAAAGTTTTAAATATGGATATGTTTCTTACACAAACGCATCGATTCGCCTCAGAAGTCCTTTATTAACTAGAGCTGATTGAGACTGATTGAGTTTTGAGTGTTTTTCTGTTAATTATTCTCATCTTGAACAGGACAAACACAGATAAACTGCTGGAGAAGATCCACGTGACACTGTTATAAAGATGGAGTCCATTAAAGAGGAGAGAGAAGATGTGAAGATTGAAGAAACATTGAGAGTGAAAGATGAAGAAACTGAGGAACACACAGGTTGGTTTCATTCTCAAAGCTGAACTCAGTCATTGATCCTTATTCAAATTTCCAGGTCTACAGAAATGATTACACATTTTTGAAGAATCAGAATTAAAGAGCTTTAATTTGACATGGGACGGGTCAGATGTGTTGGCATCACATGACAAGATAGGACCCACATTTTCCTATTTTCAGTTTTTTTGTATATATTTGTGTGTGTGTCTGTGTGCATTACCACTAATTTACCCACAACATGTTTGACTGGCTGATGTAAAAAAAATTCTCAGTGTCAATGTTTGTAGTTACTGCACTTTGCCTTTGTAGGGCAGTTTAGTCATAAAGTCCTCAGCAGAAGTACAGTCAGAATCCACATGAATATTTGAATCACTGAGCATAATAATATTGATATATTGAGCACAAGCAATAGTGAGCAACTCAGAAAGATCTGAAGATAAGCAAAATCAAGAGCAGTGTGGGACCAGCGATTCTAAATACCAGATATTCAAGGCTAACATCAGCATGACAGTTGACGTTGATAGTCTTATAGTTCATTTATCTTACAGTACAGCTGCCAGGCAGTGAGATGTGGTTTAGATAGATGACAGTACTCAGGATTCAACAAGTTGAGCTCCAACTTTCTTTTGTTGATCATGTCATTCAGAAATGTAGCTTTATTGGCCAGGAACGAGTGTTGAGTCGAGCAAAGTTATATCTAAGGAGTATTATTTTCCCAGCACTGAGAGTACGTCATATCTTTAGCCAGAGGTGTGAGAGTACAAGAATGTCTTTTCATTCTAACGTGAGAGTACACGTTATTGTAACAGGAAATCTTGTGGTTATGGTGATGCTTCATTCTATATGACCTTATCATGGGTATTGAAGACGGAGAAGAGCAGTCTTTAATTAACCAGCGCTTCTCTGAGTGAATATGACGAAAGTGTCGAGCAGTTCCAAGGCTTTTAACTTTTACACCATTCATATGTAGAAAAGTCCAACAGAGAAGAACCGTTCAGTTGGTGCAGTTGTGACGAGGTGGAAAAAAAGCTCCATATTAACCAAAAAGAGCAAAAGACAAGCAATGAAAAGAAGTAGCGGTCTAGAGTTTATTACAAACAGGGTATGTTGCCTTACAAAAATTGAGACAAGCAGCGCTCACAAAACGCAACCACACCAAACACCACCACGGTAGCCAACCGCAGTTAGTTGATATTAGTTCAAATGAACTGACCATGAACAATGCCTGTAGCTTTACTGTTTTGTGAGGCTAACTTGCTGTACATATTTACAACCCCAAATCAGAAAAAGTTGGGACAGTATGAAAAACGCATATAAACAAATAAAGTAGTGATTTCTAAATTTACATTAACTTTTATTTCATTGCAGACAATATGATTTTTTTTTTTTAAATGTGTTGCAGGTCTGAATGACAGGAAAAGATGCATATTTACAAATGACGAAGTTGACCAGACAAAACATGAAATATTTTGTGTTCATATTGTCTGCAATGAAATACAACTCAAAGTAAATTTAGAAATCACTGGGTTTTTTTTTTAGTTTTCCATACTGTCCCAACTTTTTCTGATTTGGGGTTGTACATTAGTTTACGTAGCAGTCAACACACACTAAAGGCCTGTTCACACCGGGACCGTTTAACACCTTGTGACTAAACAAAGGGCGGCAATGTGAGTGTGCACACCGATGCGAAAAACGCCACACGTAAAAGCCGCCATTTTTAAAAACGCTGGTTTGTTTTTGGTTTGACGCACCGCGTCAAAAACTATACGATCAATGAGATTGGTGCTTTTGCTTACGTGTCTGGAGCTTCTGAAGTTACAGTAAAACGCAACTTGGGGCGCCAAACACAAAACGGTCTTGCCGATCACACATACGTAACGGCGAAGAAGATATGCGCCAATTCCCGTTTCACTGCCGGGAAGAAATAAGACGAGGAAGATGCAAGGCAAGATTAATGTAGAGCTGCTGGTCTCGTTCTTTTGTATGATTTTGACAAACGTGTAAATACTTGCGCTCTTCTTCTGAGTGAAAAGCGAGTGTCAGAAGCGTAAAGTTGCGCAGCGCCACCTTGTGTACCGGGGTATTTCTGTTTTACATTAAGCGCCATCTAATGTCAGGGAATGAATTTGCATGTTCACTCGGCTCATCGTCAGCGAAAATCGCTTGGGTGTTAACACAAAAAACATGTTGAAAAACGCTGGCGAATAACGCTACACGATATTCGCCCCGCATGTACGGCCCTTAAGGATGAACATTTCTAACTCAGCATCTTAAACTAAATTTAAAAATCCTATTGTTTACCTTAACAACATTATTTAATATAAAAATATTCCTGCAAAATTTCCTAAAATGCCTAAAAAAAACATACCCAAAGTAAATTGGGCAACGCTTCAGATTGTTGTGACAAATCACCCCACAGAACAGAGGGGCGGGGTGAGCAAAGCTCATTAACATTTAAAGACACATGCACTGAAATGGCTGGCTGAAAACAGAGCTGTTTTTGACCAGGTGAAATGAGTTTTCTCACAATACTAATGAGAATTTTTTTTTTTTATTAAAGTATATTACAAACTTTTCATTTAGACACTAAATAATCATATTGTAAAAAAAAGAACATTATATGACCCCTTTAAAACCCTTTTAAAAAAAACAAAGCAACGAGGAGCACTATAGGTCACATATAATGTTTGATCTGTACATCACTGTCGGGAGAATAACATTTTCTGCTTTGTGGTAGAAAAGCTGCTTGCATGTACACAGGAAGGGAAACCATCAACACTCTCAATTAAATGGAAATGCAGCTTTTGTCTCTCGTTCAGCTTTTCTGCACACCGTGTTTTCCGGACTATAAATCGCTCCAGAGTACAAGTCACATCAGTCAAAAAAAGTGTCATGAAAAACATATATAAGTCGCACTGGACTTTAAGTCGCATTATACCGGACAATAACGTTTTTCAAGTACCCATCTGTTGACTCGTTCCTCCAGCTCTGGCCATCTTGCTTTCAGTCCGCGATTAGCTTCCTTTGTTTTCTTCATTACAGTTCGCCAGTCCCTCACAAGTTTCTCACTTAAGCCGGGTACACACTGTGCGATTTTGGCCACGATTTGGCCGTCTGAGACAAAATTTGCAAATCCTAAAAGATTCCTCTGATCCTAGGCTAAAATCTGAAGTCTTTGATCGTTAATTTTACATGTTCACCGGCAGCCGGTTAATGACCGCTGCGATCAGGCAGTGTCAGTAGACCATCATATTATCTTTGTTTTTCAAGACAAACCATGACCAAAATGAGCGCTAGAGATTTCTTTGTAGCCACCACTGAAATCCCCGACAATTTTCTTGCATGCATCCGTTTTAGTGCGCCTCAACTATTGTACGGTCTGACATTTGACAACTTAGATCTTACAGTGTGACATGGCTTACAGAGGGGATAATGTTTGTAGAGTCTGACAAGCATCAGTCGCAAAGGATTTTGAAAACTCTCACAGTGTGCAGGACCCTTTACTCCAAACTGTACTGTAGGCTACAGGAGCAGCATAGAGCGCCCTCTCATGGCTGTAGACGGAGCTAAATGTTTATTCTTGTCAGTCAGTATGAATTCATTTTGATATAAAAGTCGCAGGACCAGCCAAACTATGGGGGGAAAAAGTGTGACTTCTAGTCCGGAGAATACGGTAAATAGGCAACTGCACCTGATAATGGTAACACACTGCTTGTTTCTTTTCTGTAAATCAGTTTTTGTGAAGGAATGATTCTCTCTCTTTCTGTTGCTCTGGACTTGGTCAACACTTGCTCAACTAACAGCAGATGGAGATTAGATATCAGTGCATTACTGCTATTCCTGCAGTTCCCAGGTCTGCCAAATTTGAACCAAGTGGAAGTGAATTTGTATAGCAAAATAAACCTTGTTGACTATTATAGGATGTATTTTTAAACTGTGTTAATATGTTGCAAATTAAGTCTGTAAATGTGATTGTAAATTGTTTATTTTGTTAATTGAGTTGCGTGAAAAATGTTTTCAAAACCACCAGGCCAGTGTTATATACGGTTTCTCTAAAATTAACCTCTTAACCAGCCCCCCACTTTTGAAAATGTTCTGAAAAAGACATTCCCAAATGAAAATGTCTGCATCTCTTAAACTCTATGGTCTATATTCATAAATCAGGTCTTAATTTAAACTAGACACGTAAATATACATGTAAGTGACTCACGTTTGTTTTAATTATTATTCACTTAGGGAAAAAATTGAGATTTTTTTTTTTTTTTTTTTACAACTTGCATCTTTATTGGAGTTTTATAATAACAACAAAATAAAATAATTACAAAAAAATATATCCTACATTGAACCAAATCAACTGAGGCCTAGGAGGAGGTATCTAGTACAATTGAAACAAAAAATAAGTCAAATTATGATCTTCGAAAACACTGAATAATAAACCATACATATGCATTACTTCTTTCATCTTTTGTGTAAAATTACCAGAACCCAATCAGTAGAATCTCACAGACACAACACAATGTATAGTTATATAATGAGGCACAGTTATGCAGACTCTAGGGCAAGAAAATGGGTCAATTTTCTCCATTTTTCCTTAAATGCTGATTCTCTTAACCTTATAGTGTAGGTTAATTTTTCCATTATGAAAATGTTTTGAATTATATTTGTCCATTGCTGTTGATCTGGGATGTTCGATTTGACCCAAAGTCTAGTAATAGCCTTTCGGGCAGCAGATAACAAAATTTTGGATAAGTAAAGATCCTTCCGCACAATATATATATATATATAGAACAGACATTTAAAAAGAGAGAAAGAGATGTGACCCTGTAATTACAGCTTCCATGTCACCCAACAGATGTAGATGTAACTATAGCCTACATGTCTGACAGCACAGCTAACATGAACAGCAGCTAATGGTAAAACAAAATCTATTAATGATTCAATGGTAAACCAGACATATTGCATAAGTTATGTTTTCCAGCTTCTAGTCATTTATTGTGCATGCTTCCTTATATTTACCAGTTATTATTTTGCATTAGTTGTTTTCCAAATTTATGTAATTTATTTATTGTACATGGCCTGCTACCTTATATTTTCCAGTTTTCAGCTCAGCAACCTCGTTTTGCATATAAACTAGCCTTAATTTAACCCCATTTGGCTGCTACATTCCTAGTGTTAGCAAACGCTAGCTGGTCTGTTAACATGAATATGTGCAAGCCTCCAAGCACAGACGCCACACTTTAAATCCTACCTGTTGCCTTTCACTATCCACTTGTTAAGCTGCTGTCGCATCCCTTGACATGCCATCTCCTTTTCCCTCTTTCTTTTTCTAGTTTTAGCCCCCGACAGCTTTTTTGCTTTATCCATCTTTCAACAACTTTGCGTATAGTACTATGACAACTGTACTCCTGCTCGCTCAGCGCTCACGGGTGCCGCGCCCACTCGCGATATTCCATTATTATCCCAAATTATTTTATGGAATCTTATGAGGGCGCTACTCTAGCCTGTTAGTCCTCTAAAATGTTATATAATATTGAGGAAATACAGAAATTATTTAGAAACGCACAACAGCATCTACATTTAGAGAATAAAAAAAAAAATTATACCATCGCTTGGCGCCTATGCGCCGCATGTAGCGTATACCCACTTTTTGCGCCACTGTATGCAATCCTCTCTGCTCTGGGTTCTCGCGTCTATAGGTCTCTCATTCGCCAGATTGGCTGCCATGTAGAGGAAGGTTTGGAACTCACTCCAAGCGAAAATACCATTTCCTCCCAAGTTATGAAGGGCGTGCTTTACAATGCGGACAGCGGCTTCTGCAGCTCCATTCCTATGAGGAGAGCTTGCTGGATGGATTTTCCAGGACCATTCAGTACCATGTCTAGCAGCCTCTCCCTCCAGCTCCGATTTCTGCACCTTATCCAGGAACTTGTAGAGTTCTTTGAGAGCAGGTTTAGCTCCAATGAAATTTTCTGCCCTTTCAGAAGGAAGGTCACCCATGATTTGCTGACATCTTTTTCCTCTTGCTTTCCTACAAATCACACAGCTGTCTACAACCTTCTTGGCTAGTCTTCGACTTTTAATCACCCATGCTCTCTTTCTCATCCTGAGAAGTGTTCCTGCTACTTCTTCATGATTTGTATTGTGAGCTTCTCGGCCAATAACATAGACACCCATGCAATGTCAGGTAATATTGGAATTGCAATCTTTTCCTCAATGAAGATTTGAATTCTGCCACCACAGACCAAGAGCCCTTAGTTTTCTCTGTATACAGCCAGTCTATTGAGTGTGATGTCAGGAAAAGTCACATCCCTCTGAGTTGCCAGAGCCCTCTTAGTGCATCCTCTTGTTCTTTTACAGTAAGTACAGCCTTTCTGTTTTCATTCTTCAATGGCACTTTCCATTTTCCATCCTTTTGACCCTGATTTCGACTTCCTAACCATTTCCGTATGGCACGCCATACCCAGCAGATGACTCTGACTAGTTTGGTTAAGCTAAAATTTTTCCACATTCACTAGTTTTTTGACAACTAAGTCACCTAGTGTCCCTTTTGGAAAGTTTTCCTCAAGCTTTGATTCTCCTGCATTCTCATGGATGCTTGGGTCAGAAGTGATGTTAGTTGAAACTTTCAATTTAATCAGAAATTGTTTAGATAATCAATAAGTGGATAAAAACACTACTTAATGCTGGCAGCAATATAGTTGGAATTGCTCTTTTACTTAGTTTTAGACGCTGAGCGTCACTGCTTGATATTGTCCCAGGTTAGAAAAACTGTCCGTGGTGAAATGGGCCGAGCAAACAAACAATTTTGAATTAAATCGTTGCAGTATCCAATTATAACAACCATGCCTGTCGACATTTTTTATCTGTGGGAAGGGTATGAAAAGTCCTCACATCCCCTGTACAGCCTGGAATATAACATTTGTGTCCATGATCTGCCATTTTCGCTGTCCTCGCGTGATGCTTGTTTACCTGCAGAACTCCCGATGATTCGGCTGCAGTTCCGCCTGACATTGAACATGGGCTAGCATATGCAAATGTTGGCGGCGTACATATTAATGACCCCATCGATTGCGTCATTGATGGCTATATGTTGAGATTCACCTATTTTTCTGTGGTGTTTTTCACAAACAAGATTTATATATGAAGGAGGAGGCAATGGTGTTTGAAACTCACTATATGTGATTTCCACGTGCTGAACTCTTGTTATTTCACTAGGACAAGGTTTATTAAATTTTTCATTCTAGGGCACCTTTAAACGAATCTTTGCCTTGCCACTGGTCATTCAACAGCGGTATAAACATACATATCTATTGGTACAATATGCGTCACATGACTAAACATGCGTCATCATTTTCAAATACCTCCTTCTTCACTGTCCATGACGACTGCATTTTCGAATTTAGAATTTTTTATAAATTAAGAAAATACACTTACGTTACTATTTATTATTGATATAAAGATGTTATCTTCCCATCCATTTCAATATGAGATAATGTTTGTCTGTGCTACATTTTTTGCTATTCTAAATCCAGAAGAGATGAGTGTCGATGAGTGACAAGAGAACTAAACTAAAGTTTAGTCCGGTTACACTTCAGGTCTGTGATATTAATCTAATCTAATAAAAAAAAAAATTATTTACATTTTGGCTGCCAAGGATTATTAAAAGAAGATATGAGGTAAAACTATTATAAACCATTCATGTCCCCTCACATACTCCGGTTACTACACACTACAGTTTGCTAGCTAGCTATGCCTTCATCATGTAAATGCATATTACCTGGTTGGGATAATATACAAAACAGCTTGGTCTCTTTATTGAAATTTCCTAAAACAATGATATGATGAAGATGTGGGTTAATTTTGTAAAGAGCCATCTTGATGAAGAGTTCACATTCACACCAACTCCGCTTTGCAAATATTATTTTACACCTAATCCTTTTACAAACTTTAATCTGAGACAACTGGGATTCACTGATAATCCTTTATTAACAGAACTGACTATCTTTTTTTTCTTTGATTTCAGACATGATGGAAGAGAATGAGGAGAGTGAAGAACTGAGTGAAGTGGAGGAGGAACATTATGTAAAATCTGGAGAAAAACCTTTGAGTCGTTCTAAGACTAAAAGGACATTTATAAAGAAAACAAGAGCCAAGAAATCTACAACCTGCACTCAGTGTGGAAAGAGCTTCACAACCAAACAAAGTATTGAACGTCACATGAGAGTTCATACAGGAGAGAAGCCGTCACATGTGATCAGTGTGGGATGAGTTTCACAAGGAAAGATCGTCTAGAACTTCACATGATGGTTCACATGGAAGAGAAGCCGTTCTCATGTGATCTGTGCGGGAAGAGTTTCAGTCAATCAGCACCCCTTAAATTTCACATGAGGATCCGCACCGAGAGAAGCCGCTCACATGTGATCTGTGCGGGAAGAGTTTCAGACAATCAGCACATCTTAAATTTCACATGAAGATCCACACCGGAGAGAAGCCGTTCACATGTGATCATTGCAGCAAAACATTTTTTGATGCATCAGTCCTGAAAAGACACCTTAGAGTTCATACGAAGGAGAAGCCATATTCATGTTCTGTGTGTGGAAAGAGTTTTTCACTGCTGCAAAATTTACACAGACATGAAAAAATACACACTGATGTGAGAGAGTACATGTGCTTTGAGTGTGAAAAGACATTTATTTCAGGGAATGAGTTAATACTGCACCAAAGAATTCACACTGGAGAAGAACCTTACAAGTGTTCACACTGTGTCAAGAGATTCAATCAGTTAGGAAATCTGAAATCACATGAGAGGATTCACACTGGAGAGAAACCTTACAAGTGTTCACACTGTGACAAGAGATTCACTCAGTCATCATATCTGAAAACACATGAGAGGATCCACACTGGAGAGAAACCTTACAAGTGTTCACACTGTGACAAGAGATTCAGTGTGTCAGCACATCTGAAAACACATGAGAGGATCCACACTGGAGAAAAACCTTACAAGTGTTCACACTGTGACAAGAGATTCATTCAGTCATCATATCTGAAAACACACGAGGATCCACACTGGAGAAAAACCTTACAAGTGTTCACACTGTGACAAGAGATTAAATAAATAATCAGATATGAAATCACATGAGAGGATCCACAGCAGAGAGAAACAGCACGCGTGTGTTCAGTGTGGAAAGAGTTTCTCTTTTAAAAGCCACCTGAAGAAACACATGAAGATACATGCAGTAGAGTAACCACCCCAGACAGCAAGGTCATTATTGATACATTAATGAGTTTTGATCCAGACCATCATTTTGGTTGAGATTGACATTTCAGTGTTTAAAGTATGTTGGATCAGCATGGAAATTGTGATGAAGTCGACAGCACACCAAGGTTATAATCATAACTAAAACGAATCTAAAAACTAAAACTAGATGGGAAAAAACATTGTCGTTAACTGAAATAAAAATAAAAACGAGGCATTACAAAATAACGATAACTAAATAAAACTGTAATGTGTGTTTGGCAAAACTAACTAAAATAAAATAAAATTATAGATTAAATGTCCTTAGTTTTCGTCTTTGTCAATGTTTTTCATAGAAAAAATAACAGCTGCATTTCCTTTCATTGTGTCTCTCACTCACGCATCTCTCACACACACACACACACACAGCCCCTCCCCTCCATGCACGCCGCGTCTCCATGAGAACAAGTGTTGGACGTTGAGCAAGTTCGCGAAAGGTTGGTATCTCGTGAACACCTTTACACAAACACACATTAAAAAGTGGTATAAAATATTTTTAATTCTGAATATAATTTTGTCAGTGTGTTAATGTCGACCCGTGAAGCGTTTGCTACTGTAGCAAGTTAACTAGTCGCAAGTTTGAGGTAAAATGCACTTGAGTTGTCTATGTCAAAACACTATATAAGCTGTGATTCAGATATTAAGGTGAGACATGGCCATTCACAGAAACATATGATCGGTGTCATTATAAAGCTCTCAGTCTCACACACGTTGCTGTCTAATCCATATATATATATAGTAATGAAGTACTAAATATCATTTTGTTTGTAGATTGACAGTTTCATAGAAATGTATACAATTATGCAATATAAAACTTTAAAGGCCGTTTTCTCAAAATTAGTTTTTTCTCACACTCAGAGTTAGATATATCCAATTCAGTACCACCTACAAGCACCAAATTTTGCATTCTTATACTGAACTACATTCTGGAGGCTTTTACAGAGGGATTTGTTGATATATCATCCCTCTCCTGATTTATAGGTCCTTTTAAGCCAAAAAACATGGCGAAAATTGATTTTTTTAAGGCTATTGTCAGTTTTCTTTAATTTACTAAAGCACAAAATAAGATATCCAGAATTCAAATTCAATTCAATTCAAATATATTTGTATAGCGCTTTTCACAATACACATTGTTTCAAAGCAGCTTTACAGAAAGTGCATTTTATAAATGTACATTGAAAAATGTTAGAAAAAATTAATCAATCATGTATTATTTTAAGCCGCTATAACAGCGCTGGCGTTGAGTCGTCTCTTCACAGGCGTTGAGTCGTCTCATCACAGGTGTTGGGGCATCTGAAGTCTCCATGAGAGGCTGGATACAAACTGGAGCTGACCAACTATTTACCTCGAGATTAGTGTCCCAAGATAATAACAGAAAAGCAGATGGGAAATAATTAGCATAGCTGCTGTTCAGAATATTAATGCTTTTGATCCGATTTAACTGTAGTATAAAAGGTAATTATAATGTGAATGCTTGGCTATAGAGATGCGTCTTTAATCTAGTTTTAAACTGGGACAGCGAGTCTGAACCTCGAACAATATCAGGAAGACTATTCCAGAGTTTAGGAGCTAAATGTGAAAATGTGGACCTTTAGTGGACTTAGATATCCTAGGAACGACCAGAAGCCTCGAGTTTAGTGATCTTAAAGAGCGCGATGGATTGTAGGGCGATAGAAGATCAGTTAAATACACAGGAGCGAAACCATTTAGGGCTTTATAGGTCAGTAGCAATACTTTGTAATTGATACGGAACTTAATAGGTAACCAGTGTAGAGATGATAAAATTGGTGTTATATGATCATATTTTCTTGACCTAGTAAGAACTCTAGCAGCTGCGTTTTGGACTAACTGTAGATTGTTTATTGAGGATGCAGGACAACCAGCTAATAAAGCATTACAGTAATCTAGTCTCGAGGTCATGAATGCATGAACTAACTTTTATGCATCAGAAATAGATAGCATGTTACGTAGCTTAGCAATGTTTCTAAGGTGGAAAATGCTGTTCTTGTAACATATGAAATATGATTTTCGAAAAGACAAATTTGCGGTCTAATATAAGACCCAGGTCTTTTACTGTAGTGGATAAAGTGACAGGACGTCCTTCCAAGTTAAAGTTGTGTTGTGAGAGGTTTTGTGGGCCGTTTTTTGGACCAATAAGTAATACCTCTGTTTTATCTGAATTTAATAGCAGAAAATTACACGTCATCCAGTATTTAATATCTTCAACACACGCTGTCAGTTTAGATAATTTAGCGTTTTCATCTGGTCGTGATGAAATATATAATTGAGTGTCATCAGCATAACAGTGGAAATTAATTCCATGTTTTCTTATAATATTACCAAGTGGCAGCATATATATTGAGAATAGCAGAGGGCCTACACTGTAACCCTTTACTGTAAATTTACAGGGAATTTCTAACAGTATTATACTGTATTTCCATAATGCAGTAATATACTGTATCTTTTACAGCACATCTGTAAATATACAGCACTTTTCTGTTTTCTGCCTGCTAAATTCGTAATACAGTATCACACTGTAAAAACATTGAATTGTGGGATTGATTTCGTTCGCGCTCATTTCAGATCAGATGCAAACATTACAAGCAGCAAACTCGACTTGTCAGCGGCACTCAGTTCAACAGAATCATTATTCACGTTATCTTGTTAAAACAGTGTAACTTATGTGAATTTGTGATCAGTGTTTAAGCTGTGCTTCGGTTGATTCAGTTTGCGTTGCAAAACGTTAGTTGCCTGTGACGCATCAGAAATGGAGGACGTTACACGATGATGGAGGAAGAATGTGTCACTTGTAGAAGACGATGAGGAGTTTAAGATGGAAAATTGTTCGACTCAGTATTGATACGGTAAGCCAATCTATGTTTTATGCGTCAGATTTCGACATTGTTTACACGAATAGTTAGATTTTGTGAACGCAGTTTGCTACCGCGAAAACAATCTGGTCTCACCTCTTTACCAAGATAATGCGATATTTCACAGGCTAATATTGAACATTTACCATGTCTTTTGTATGACCTGCTTGTGATCTAACAGTTATATATATATTTTTTCGTTTCAGGCTTGTATTATAAACCGAAGACGGTCAGTACATGTAAACAAACAACGTAAGTGATTTAACGTTACTAGTTAACATTTTAGTCTTAGTTATAGTTCATTTGTTAACAAAAATGTTATGGTGTAAGTTCTGTGATCGTGCTTTTGAATCGTTGTCAGCATTTTGCCAGCACATGAAAATCCATAGTCATGTTCCTAATAGTTGTTTCAAATGTGGTGTTCCTGATTGCTCCAGAACATTTAAAAAGTTCACTGCTTTCAAGGCTCACGTATTCAGGGATCACAAAGAGAGGCCCTCAAAGACATCTGTTGAGCAGTTAGGAATTGATGCTTTAGTCTGTGACATTGGTGTCTGTCAAGAAAAGTGCAGTGATTTGAAAAACTTTGTTTTACACTTGAAATCTCACATCAAAGAAGGCACCAGAGTGCCATGTCCATTTACATGTAATAAAAGCTTTTCTGTAGCATCTACATTGACCTCACATTTATCCAGGAGTCATCGAAACTCTTCAGCAGAAAGGTTGCGTCATAATTTACTGCAGTCAAATGTTTCAGTACAGAGACTGCATGGTGAGGTATCCAACATAGTTGAACACTCAAATCCACAGTCTGAATCATTTGATTGTTGTGATGGAGGAGAACAATTGAATATTGCACTAATGCCAGATAATGCAGATGAATCTCTTTTTTTAAAGAACATGGCTCTGTTTTATCTCAAATTACAGGCAAAGCATATTCTCCCATCATCTGTGATTCAGTCGGTAATTGATGGGGTGCAGGACATCCATGATATTAGCCAGTGTCATTTGCTGCACAAGCTAACTGAAAAATTGACTGTGCTTGATATTTCTGAAAATGATATAAAGAGCATTATTGATGTCTTGCAAACTGATGATCTTTTTCGCAAGTCAAATATCAATGCACTTAGCACTGATAAGAGGAGAAAATCCTTTTATAAAGACAATTTTAAGTTTGTGGATCCGGTCCCAATCTGTCTTGGTCAAAATGAATCTGGCAAGGAAAGTTTTGCTCAATATATTCCTATTAAGCAAAGCTTAGAAGCACTGTTCTGCTGTAAATCAGTGATAGAACAACATAAGAATTCAAGAACTGAAGTCAGAGCAAAAGATATCCTCTCAGATGTTTGGGATGGCAAAAATATTGATGAAAATGTGCTTTTTAAAGCTGATACAGATTCATTAGCTGTAATCTTGTATGAAGATGCTTTTGAAGTTGCCAATCCACTTGGGTCTGGTAAGAAAAAACACAAAATTCTTGCCGTTTATATGACACTTGCAAACCTGTTGCCTCACTGTCGGTCAGGCATTGACCCTATGCAGCTAGTTCTGCTGTGTAGGGAACAAGATTTTAGATTTTTGGACAAGATTTGGTCTTTGCTACTCTGATAAAAGACCTTAAAGACCTTGAGGAAAATGGTGTTGAATTAGCTGATGGAAATGTGCACAAAGGTACATTGTGTGCTATAGCTGGAGACAACCTTGGATCGCATTACATTGGTGGCTTTATTGAAAATTTCAGTAAAAGTACATACTTTTGCAGATTTTGTGAAATTGACCGCCAGACATTTCACTCCGCTCCCCTAACAAAGGCAGTAACAAGAACTATGGAGTCGTATGAGCAAAATCTTAAGGATTTGGATGCTGGTCGAGCTGAAAGTGTAACTGGTGTCAAACGTAATTCTCCCTTTAATGACCTGAATTATTTTCACGTTTGCCAGCCAGGATTACCTCCCTGTCTTGGACATGACCTTTTTGAAGGTATTGTGTCATTTGACCTTGCTTTGTATATTGATCATCTTGTGAATCAGGAGAAACAGTTCACATACACTGAACTAAATCGTCGCATTGACCAGTTTAAGTATCTTGGGAATGATGCACGTGATAAACCAGTTGAGGTGACTCCTGGTACTGGAAAATTAAGTGGACATGCAGTTCAGAATTGGTGCCTGCTCCGGCTTTTACCTCTTTTGGTAGGGGAAAAGATTGTCAGTCCAACTGAAAATGAGGTATGGCAGTTAATACTTCAACTCAGACAGGTAGCAGAGCTCGTCTGTGCTCCTTCCATTAGTATTGGTCAGATTGCTTATTTATCAGTTTTAATAGAGGAGTATATTGAGACTCGAAAGGTGGCTTTTCCAAATCATCCACTTAAGCCAAAGCACCACTACCTGTGTCATTATCCTGAGCTCATTGATCGTTTTGGTCCACTTATTCGCCTATGGACGCTACGCTTTGAAAGTAAGCACTCGTATTTTAAACAGTGTGCAAGAAAATTGCACAATTTCAAGAACCTGAGTGCTACATTGGCAGAAAGGCATCAACTTCTGCAGGCTTACCTACATGCTGGAAGCCCTTTCCCTGAAAATGTTGTGGCAGAGAGGGGAATAGAGTTTCATGTTAATGACTACAATGATGACATTCAAGGATCTGTTGCCTGTCTTAATTTTCAACCAGTGAATACAGTGGCATCCAATGAAGTGACTGTAAAGGGAACACTTTACAAAAAAAACATGCTCATTGTTTTGCAGAAAAATGATGAGGGAATTGTATTTGGGAACATTCAGTTAATTCTTGTACATGACAATTGCAATGTGTATTTTGTCACAAAGAAATGTCAGTCTTTTTGTCTTATTGACCAGGGAGTTCATTGCTTAACATCACAAGATCAAGGCTACTTGTGTATAAATCAAGACAGGCTACTGGATTACTATCCTCTGCCTGAATACTCATTGTGCGGCTTGTCAGTAATTGTTCTCCATCATTCCTTCCCAATTTTAGAATAATGTCTGGAATGAAAGAAGTCCTGAAAGATGCTGTATTGTCGGTGTTGCCAAGCCTCTCTCCAGATGTAATGGTAAATGGACTGCATTTATATAGCGCTTTTAACAGACCAATGGCCATCCAAAGCGCTTTACATATTGCCTCACATTCACCCATTCACACACTCACTCATACACCGACGGCGGTGTCAGCCATGTAAGGCACCATCCAGATCGTCGGGAGCAGCTGGGGTTGGGTGTCTTGCTCATGGACACCTCGACACTTGGTCAGGTGGAGCCGGGGATCGCACCACCAACCTTCCGGTTTGCAGACAACCTACATGAACCACTGAGCCACTGCCGTAATCAACCAGCTGGTTGAGAAGCTCATGGACCAAGGTGTCGAGGGTTTGGATGATTTGGTTTATGTAAAAGAAGATGACATTTTGGAGTTTATACGACCTATCCAATGCCGAAAACTTCTTAGTGCCTGGAAAAATCAAGGTAAAGATAAGGTTGATTAAATAAAACTAAGATAGGATGTGATAATTAAATGGTTAGTTTACCAAAAAATAAAATTTTTTCATTAATTATGCACCCTCATGTTGTTCCGCATACTGCATCTACTGTCTATAGAGGGACTAAAATCTCTAGTTCATAGAAAATAATAATACTAATATGTTTACCAAAGTTGAACAAAAATCTAATGGGTTTGGAATGATGTGAGGATGAATAATTAATAACAGAATTCACATTTTTGGGTGAATTAACCCTTTTAAACTGCATTACAATGCATTTCAGTACTGTTTATGGTGTGATCCTTGAGACAATAACTGATTATATATATATATATATATATATATATATATATATATATATATATATATATATATATATATATATATATATATATATATAATCCACAGAACATCAAAACTACTCAGTGGTACTGCAGCCTGCAGAGGTTCTCCCATTGGTCCCCCCCGAAACAAACGCTACTCTTGGTTCACCTCCATCAAGCTCCTCAACACCAACTTCAAGCATTGTTGCATCAACCAGTGCATCACATTCATGGCCTGAACATTTCAAAGTTCCGTGGAACTTAATGCCAGCTGGTATAAAGAGTGCTACTGAGAATGGCCTGAGACCATCTCCTTCTGACCGACGACAAATGATAAGAATTCTTGCCGATGAAATTAGAAAAATCGAAACAAACCCCAGCAGATCACAGTGCCTTACTATTTCTCGTCAAATTGTGAGCCAATATCCCAAGTCTTTTGCAGACATGATGGGTGACAAGCAGGTTGGGGGTGGATACGAATCTTTTCTTTCACAGCTGAAAGTGCGGATAGAGCATCTTAATCGAACAAGTACACTAAGTCATCATAGGACCCTTAGAAGTGACATTGGAACTACTAGAAAACGAAATTCAACTGACTCGTATGGTTGCACAAGATGGCAGCCTGCTCTTCCACCTGGTGAGAGTCACGACAGTCTTGAAATTAAACGTCAGAAGATGGAGGAGATCCACCTTCATGAAGGAATTTCTGGAGTTGAGAGAGGAGACGTTTACAAGCTCATGGAGGAGACCTATTGGCTTCAGCGTCACATGATAAATGCAACCCCGTCCCCTACAATTTCAGATCTAAAATCCAAATGGCCATATCTCTTCACACAGAGGCATGTATATGGACATTTTGAACAGCTTACAGACAAAAAAGTGCTCAGACTTTTGGAATTGTCTATCCAGGAGTGTGGAAAAATCATAATTGAGTTTTTCAAAAGCAAACCAACCAACGATGACGTTCGGAGCATACTCTCCAGAGGTGAAAATGATGTGGGTGCCATGGTATTACTACTACTTCTTGCACACTTCAAAGAGAAGTTAGATGGTGTTATCCTTCAAGCAGATGTAAGTAGAGATTATTAAACAAATCTCATTCATCTATAATGTTTTGTTTTGGTTCTTTTTATCATAGTTGTGCTGTCCTTCTTAAAAATTGTTTCAGGAATTTGCAACTCCATCTGATGTCCAGGAATCGGTACATTTGCCAGAGAGTCCACGCCTTATATTTCTTGGTATGTAAATATTACAGTGGTAGTTTCACCCTAAATTGAAAAGCAAGTTATCATTTACTCACCCCACTGCAAAAAAAAATGTTTTTATACAATATTATTTTTGTCTTTGTTTCCAGTCCAGATATCTAAACATTCAAGTAAAGTATTGTCTTTTTTTCTTTATGTAAGATATTTTTTTAGATTTCAGCTGGGAAATAAAATACTCAGTAAGAAAAGCATTTCTTTGCAGTTTTTTTTCTCTTCTGACCACCAAAGGAGAATACAAAAAATGTTTCCTGCTTGTGCTCCTCCATATAATATCAGTGAATAGTGAGCAGCATCAAGATTTAAAAAAAAAGATGCAAGAGTATCATAGAATGATCCAATGCAACGTGCCATAAGTGTGGGTATAAAAAGAAAGTGTAATGTAATGTATTTTTTAAAAATGAAAATCCTGACATTGACTGTTGGTCTTCGGTGCTTGGATGCATGTTCATGAGACTAATAGTACTGCAGTTGTGAGAAATTGAATGTAAATAAATACAATCCATGTACATTCTTCTATTAGATTAAAATATACATTGTGTTTGTTGTAACAATTTTTCACATTCACATCTGTCAAATACAGAAGACCAATAGCCAAGGTCAGGATTTTCATTAAATATAACATTACATTTTGTTTTTATATTTACCAAACCCTATTGTATACCTCCCAGAATGTTTGAAATATATGGCATGTTACATACCATCCATTCTGTGATAATTTTGCATATTTTTTTAGAAGGTAATGCTGGTTCCTATTCACTGCCTTTTTATATGGATGAGCGCAAGCTTTTTTGTGGTCCAAAAAAAGGAAAAAGAGCGATATACTGCATTAGAACAACAGCAGATGAGTAAACTAATATGTAATAAAAAAAATTGTGAACTTACTATGGGTGACCTGCTTTAAAGGGTTAGTTCACCCAAATATAAAAAATAATGTAATTAATTACTCACCCTCATGCCGTTCCACACCCGTAAGTCCTCCGTTTATCTTCGGAACACAAATGAAGATATTTTAGTTGAAATCTGAAGGCTCAGTGAGGCTTCAATAGGGGGCAATACAATTTACACTCGCAAGATCCATTAATGTACTAAAAACATTTAAATCGGTTTATGTGAGTACAGTGGGTCAATATTAATATTATAAAGCAAGAATAATATATTTGGTGCGGCAAAAAAAACTAAATAAAGACTTGTTTTGAAAATAAAGATTTTCAAAACACTGCTTCATTAAGCTTTGGAGATTATCGAATCAGCAAGTTGAATCATGATTTGGATCGTGTGTCAAACTGCTGAAATCACGTGACTTTAGCGCTCCAAACCACTGAGTCGACTCGCTGATTTGATATGCTCCAAAGCTTCATGAAGCAGTGTTTTGAAATCAGTTATCACTATATAAGTTGTTTTTTAGTAGGTTTTTTTGCCGCACCAAAAGTATTCTTGTCACTTTATAATATTATTATTGAACCACTGTACTCACATGAACTGATTTAAAAATGTTTTTAATGCATTAATGGATCTTGAGAGAGGAAATGTCATTCCTGGCTATGCAGGCCTCACTGAGCCTTCAGATTTCAACAAAAATATCTTAATTTGTGATCCGGAGATGAATGGAGGTGTTACGGGTGTGGAACGAAGCAGAAAGTTCCATTGTCTGCATTGTCTGAAATTTAAATTGTTTGCAAATGTTTACAGCACATTACTGCAATCCTGGGTTATTGTGTGTGATTAGACTGGTACTTAGTCACAAACAGACAGGCAGGCAGAAATTGGTTATGGTTCAAGAAATATAAACTAATATAAAATAGACTAGACTACACTAATTTCATTTCACAAGGTAGAGTATTCCTTTAATTAAGAAATTGCTCATTGCAATAAATGAAAATTAAAGTATTCCTGTATTGATGAACGCTACCCAAAAATATTACTAAAACAGAACTAAATGGTGAACCCTGTGAAGGGTGTTTCTGAGTTTTTTTAATAGTTGTGTTGAACTGTGAAGAGACAACTACATATAACAACTGTGCAACCCACAATAGTTAATTTTAATAATTATTATTATTTATTTTATTTTTCATTTACAGGTCAATCTCTAAGCAACCAGCGCTGGATGTTAAGCTTGGAAGGTCAAGTTGTGTGTGAAGGAGCACAGCCCAACTTCATCACTGGCCTGGCAGCGCTGTTTGCCTCCTTCTATAACTTCAACTTGCAGTACCAGGAAGAAGCAGCATGCACCCTTGAGTTTGTTCAGAGGTTAGTCATTAGCATATTTGCCATTAATATATTTTAGACTGAATTGTCACTAGCCTTGTCTTGATAGCATTTTTTAAGGACTTCATTTTTTGTTCACAAACGTTTTGTACAGCTGCCTGCAGGGATGAACAACATGGCCCTGGTTTCACAGACAGGTCTTAGTTTAAAGGGATAGTTCAACCAAAAGTTTTAATCCACCCATGATTTACTCACCCTTATGCCATAGTGTACATGACTTTCTACTTGCAGACAAACACAATCATAGTTAAATTAAATAATGTCCTGGCAAATCCAAGCTTTATAATGGCAACGAATGGCTGGTTCAAAGTTGACACTACCATTGTGCTTGAATGAATATTATTTAAATTTAACTCTGATTGTATTCATCTAAAATAAGTCACATACACATAGGATGTCTTGAGGGTGAGTAAATCAGGGTCTCATTTTCAGTTTTAACTGACCTATTATTTTATGCCAGGTGTAGGCTTCAGTAAAATTAGGGTATTTAAGCAGCTTTTATAAAAATGTATTGTAAAAAAAAAAAAAGGGTTAACAATGGCACTGACATATTTAGAGATATGTTTTCAGTTTAGACAGCTTAAACACATTTTAAATGATATTTAAAATTATCATGCAGTCCTAATCACATTGCAAGGCTTGCAATTGAGATAAAGTATTGAAGTCATAAGGGTTTGGACTGGATACTGGCAATGTGCTGCATTTTTTATGTACTGCATTTTCACTGATACGCAGATTGGACCTGATTTAGGACCTGATGAGGGGATGATATTGTTAAGCTGTAAAGTGTAACCAATGCAGAAAAAATGTTAATCACAACATCCAACATTTTTTTGTAACATTTAATTGTTTTTTTTTTTTCTTCTTCTGTTTTTTTAGACGTTTTCTTGACATCAATCCAGAACGTGGATCAAAAACAAAGAAAGGAAAAGTAACTTCAAAGAAAACTGGCCAAGTTGTGCAAAAAAAGAACACCACTGTAAACCCACAGGTTTCCTCACTTCTGCGAAAACTTGCAGACTTTGAATGGGATTTTGTTTAAATCCCATTTTCAGACTCTTTGTGGGTAACTTGGAAGAAACTTTCCATTTGTTGTAAGTAAGTACATTAAAAGTAAATACGATTACGGCATTGTTTATGTTCTGTTAATTGATAATTGCATTTATATAAATACAACTGGCATTTAAGCCAACATGTTTATAGGGCATTTTTGTGTTTTCTTTTTTTTATTACTCTTTCTGGGTCACTTTACATTTCTGAAAGAATTTTTTTTTTTTTCATATTATACAAGATTACTGCATTGTTAAGTGCTAATTGTCAACTGTTTGACATTTAAAATTGAGTATTAAACTTGCATTTTACATGTTTTAAAAAAATACAGCTGGCATTTCAGGCAATTTTCTAGTGTTTTCTTTTAACTAAAATAAATGCTTTAAAACCTAGAGAATGTTGGTTTCTTTTTCCTATTTTGACTACTATGCAACATTTCTAATTATGTAATATTTTTTATTGCTGTAGAGAACAGTTTAATACTGTTAAATTGCATGATATAACAGTAGGATACTGCATTTGATAATTACAGCAAAGTACTGTAAACGCTGTTTACAGTAGTTGTCCTGCAAAAATACAGTAAGTGGCTGGCAACCCAGCTGCCAGTATTTTACTGTAAATTTACAGCCCAACATTTTACAGTACAGTACTGTAAATAATGTTTACAGAATTAGTTCTGTAAAAATACAGTAAGTGGCTGGCAACCCAGCTGCCAGTATTTTACTGTAAATTTACAGCGAAAAGTTTTACAGTGTAACACAGATCCTTGCGGCACCCCAGTCTACTGACGTTATCTTTGATTTTTCCCATTTAGACAGACAAAATGGTAGCGGTCTGATAAGTACGATCTAAACCAGTTTAATGCCTTTCCCTGAACACCAGTGTAATTTTGAAGTCAATCTAAGAGTATTTTATGACCTATAGTATCGAACGCAGCACTAAGATCGAGTAGAACTAGTATTGAGATACAGCCTTGGTCAGAAGCTAGAAGTAAATCATTTGTGATTTTAACGAGCGCAGTTTCTGTGCTATGGTGTGGTCTGAACTGGATTGAAAATTTTCATAGATATCATTTTCTTGCAAGAAAGAGCACAATTGAGCAGACACAACTTTTTCTAGTATTTTAGACATAAATGGAAGATTTGAAATGGGTCTGTAATTTGCTAGGCTATTATGATCTAATTGTGGCTTCTTAATGAGAGGTTTTATGACTGCCAACTTGAATATTCTTGGAACATGACCTAAAGATAAAGACGAGTTAATAATATTGAGAAGAGGCTCTTCCACTACAGGTAACAGCTCTTTCAGTAGTTTAGTGGGTATTGGATCTAATAAACATGTTGTTGGTTTAGATGCAATGATAAGTTTATTTAGCTCTTCCTGTCCTATAGTTGTAAAGCGGTGTAGTAGTTCTTGAGGGGCGATAATTGAGGTTGAATCATAAGACATCATTAAAGATTGTACATTTACAATTCTGTTTCTGATACTTTCTATTTTCTCAGTGAAGAAATTCATAAAATCGTTACTACTAAACTGTAACAGAATATTTTGCTCAGGCGATGCTTGTTTATTTGTTAATCTAGCCACGGTGTTAAATAAAAACCTTGGATTATTTTGGTTATTTTCTATTAGTTTGCGGAGATGCTCAGCCCTGGCTGCTTTTAGGCCTTTTATAACGTGACGTACTATCTTTCCACGCGATTCTAAAGACCTCTAAATTAGTTTGTTTCCATTTACGCCTAAGTTACGAGTTTCTCTCTTGATGACATGTGTAGCACTGTTGTACCATGGTGCTTTAGTTTTCTCTCTAACCTTTTTAATCTAATTGGTGCAACATTTTCTAATGTACTAGAGAAAATGGTGCTCATACTGCTAGTCATTTCCTCTAGTTCATCTGTTTGTTTGGGTTCACTGAGCAGCTGAGACAGATCAGGTAAGCTATTTGAGAATCTATCTATAGTGGTTGGAAGGATCGTTCTGCCTGGTCGATAACGTGGCGCAACATGACAGATTTCAGCAGCACGCAGTATGCAAGTTACCATGTAATGGTCAGTGACATCATCACTTTGTGGTATAATATCTATATCGGTTAGATATAGAATCCCCTCTGTAAAAGTCCTCTCCTCTAATATGTCAACAAATATAACCAATAATTTTAAACATGGTCCTTTCCAATTTCCAGATTTTGTTTTTGAAATGTATGCATATGAGCATATATTTAAGTATATAAGGGCTCATTTGCATATTAAAACATTAATTTACACAAAACTTGTAATACACTTTTTTTTCTTATGTTTATGCCAGTAATAAACTGGAGAAGTTTCACAGTGATATCTTGTAATTAGGGCCATTAAAAAAATTAATCTAATTAATTAGAGGCTTTGTAATTAATTAATCGAAATTAATCGCATTTTAATTGCATATAAATATTTGACCTGAGAACAGTGAGAAGTAATTTTTTCACATGGACTTTAAGTATACCATTGAATAATGACTGAATACATGTTTAATCAACAAAATTTTGTTTATTTATTTATGTCCAGCGTTTTGCGTTGAGGTGATATTTGAGGCTCGATACGCAAATTCCTTTTGCATAGCTTCCACACAACCATGCTCTTGTCGACGCTTCCATCCTTTCGATTTTTAAAACAAAATTTGCCAAGCAAAGCAGTCGTCAGCTTCTTCGTTCATGTTCACTGTGGTTTGTTGTGTTCAGAAGTCAAGAACGCTAGTTGGTGTTCCAGTATAAACGGTCCGACGAAACTCATTCATTAAAAAACGTTCCGCGGTGCAAAAATAAGTTAAAATTGTTATCAATTTTTGCGTAATTAATCTTAATTAACGCGTTAAAGTCACGCAATTAATTAATCTTAATTAACGCGTTAAAGTCACGCAATTAATTAATCTTAATTAACGCGTTAAAGTCCCGGCCCTACTTGTAATTAAAAAAAAAAATCCCTATTCACCTGTAGTGTCTCGCCTTAAATAATGTTATGTCATTTATTTACTCTGAATGTTTGCTGCTTCAATCCAGATGAGTAGGCTATTATATAGGGTAATTTTAGTATAGGAAATTGTACAAATTGTATAGGGTGTGAATTATGTATAGAAGATGTGTAGATTTTTTGGTAAGCGTGTGGATTTTGTAAGAGGTAAAGGAATTTCAATGGGGTGTGAATTTTGTATAGGTGTTAAATGTGTATATTTTTGAAGGTGTGAATCATATTTAATATAATAACGTTCTGTGTGCGTTAACGAATTATTAACGAAGGTATTATTTTGATCACCCCCTCTCCCCCCAAACAAGAAATTCCAACATTCCATGGCATCATGGCGGTTCCTAAAGTTGAGTTACACAATACTTTTTCTGACCTTTTTGAATCTTGCCCCTGACAAATAACCCAAATTACAAAAAAGACTAAAACTAATAAAAACTAAACTAAAACTAAGTATTTTCAAAAAATAAAAACTAAACTAAACTAGCAAATCCACTTTAAAAACTAATTAAAACTAAACTGAATTTGAAAACAAAAAGTCAAAACGAAATAAAAATAAAAACGAATAAAAAATGCAAAACTATAATAAACATGCAGCACACATGGGTGGAGACAGTGACATTGAACTAACAGTGATTTGTAGTTGTTACTCCTCAGGAATTTAACTGATGCTTCCTCATTAGAGAGAAAACACAGGAATACACACTTGTGTGTTGAAACACCCTAACATATGTACATGACTTCTCTAGCACAGTTTCAAACAATGCTGCATCTACCGTATTATTTCTCTCTTCCTTTGTTTTGTGTGCTTGTTTTTTTCTGTTTGATTTGATTTGTATTATACATATACAAGTTATACATTTATTTTATATTAAAGTGTTTGAATAAAGACAGTGGCAATTTGCACTGGGTGAAAATAGTGATAAATTCTATTTACATAATGTAAAAATATTTGTCTTTGTGTAAATAGTATTTAGATGCTATTTATACTTAATTTGGGCAGATAGAAACTATTTGCACGTAATTATTGTTGCACATTAACAGGATGCAATAATTGAGTATAAGTGATTATATTAAAATTATGAAATGGATGCCGCCTTAATGGGACACTAAAAGCCCTCCCTATACCGACTCTAACCGTTAATGTTATTAAACATTTCGTTAGGCACTTTATTTCCATTTTTATTGAAAATAGATTCCTTTCCATTGTTATGTGATGGGAAAAAAAGCGAGAAGAGCGAGCTTGGCAAAAGGTGGATTCGAACCTGCATCAACGGTGTCAAAACTAAGTTCAATGAGCCTTACGCTCTACTGACTACATCACTGAAGACATTGGAATATTTGCAAGTTTTCTTAGTTTTGATTGGCCCAACCAGGCCAGAGTTAGTGTAAATAGCGGTTGCCAACCAGGGCTGAAATTACTGATCACCTGACCTGGGACCTGATGCTATCCTGTGCCTTACCTCCTGCTCTGAGATTAATCAGGTAATCATTCATATTCCTGAATCTGTACATTTAAGGAATGTAATTTATCTCTGTTCAGTTTTATCTGTTTCCTCTGAAACACAATCACAAAAAACTACATCTTGTGTTTATTGAGAAAGTGTCTGACATTCTATTTTATATATATATATATATATATATATATATATATATATATATATATATATATATATATATATATATATATATATATATATATATATATATATTGTCCTTCTCAAAAATTAGCATATTGTGATAAAAGTTCATTGTAGGGATGCACCGAATATTCGGCCACTGAAAATTTTCGGCCGAAAATGGCCCAAAAGACTTTTATCACCGAAACACTACGGCCGAAATGTTGTTATGACGCAAACTGAAACCGCGACCTGCACGTGCTTGTCTAAACAGTCTCAACAAGCAACATGTCTGCGGTGTGGACGTATGTGGTTCATCTCACATCTGATGATGCATCTATGGGTTTTAACTTGAAAATGATGCTTTGTTTCTGTTTCTGTTGATGGATACACGTGCTGGCTCCTCAGTGATACACTACAAAAACAGCGATCATAAAAGAAACACGTGGGCAAAACGGTCTTTCTTAGTAAACTTTGTTCAATGCATGCGAGTGCTGCCGTATGGTCGAATATGACCAGTCGTTTTCACCGTTATCACCGGGTGTAGTGCCAGAAGACGCGAATGAGAACTCGTGCACTGTAAGAAGATTTGTCTGTGTGTGTGCACTCATTCGAAAGCGCGCACTCGTCTCACAGCGCGCAAATATTGAGTTCTCTTTCAAGTCTTGCGCTTAAACGGACAAACTCACACAAAAAGCATGTCAACATGTCCATCTTGATGAGTCTCCTTGCAGATGCCTTAAGTGAACTTTATACAGTGAAAAAGACGACGCATTTCGGTGCATTAGGTCTTAAAGGGGCAGTAGCCTTTACTGCGGTCTGTTTAATCTCAACAAAAGACAAGGACATCACTCACTGCCCTTGATTGAATAGCTTTTGTAAGTTTAATAAGGATTAATCTTTAATTTAAACAGTTCAATATACAGTTATTTTATGTTTGATTACTTTATTAAATTGCTGTACCTTTCTGCAGGCCAGTAGGCCTGTACATTATTATTTAATGTACACATGAGTGAGGTCAAGTTAAACAAATTTAATTATAATTTTATTTTATTTATACTGTGCATTGTTGCAATGTGCTAAATAAATATTTGCATAATTTGTAAAATTTAATATTAATTTATGCACTTGCGATGCGTTGATTTGTAGTAAAGTTACAGTCATAGCCATAAATGCAATGGTACTAATAATTGGCATAATTTAATTTAAGTGTTTCGGTTTTCGTCTTTCGGCCTTGATTTTCTCTTTTTCGGTTTCGGCCAAGAATTTTGATTTCAGTGCATCCCTAGTTCATGGCACACCAACTGAAATATTTCAGGTCTTTTATTGTTTTAATACTGATGATTTTGGCATACAGCTCATGAAAACCCAAAATTCCTATCTCAAAAAATTTGCATATTTCATCCGACCAATAAAAGAAAAGGGTTTTTAATACAAAAAGTCAACCTTCAAATAATTATGTTCAGTTATGCACTCAATACTTGGTGGGGAATCCTTTTTCAGAAATGACTGCTTCAATGCGGCGTGGCATGGAGGCGATCAGCCTGTGGCACTGCTGAGGTGTTATGGAGGCCCAGGATGCTTCGATAGCGGCCTTAAGCTCATCCAGAGTGTTGGGTCTTGCGTCTCTCAACTTTCTCTTCACAGTATCCCACAGATTCTCTATGGGGTTCAGGTCAGAGAGTTGGCAGGCCAATTGAGCACAGTAATACCATGGTCAGTAAACCATTTACCAGTGGTTTTGGCACTGTGAGCAGGTGCCAGGTCGTGCTGAAAAACTAAATCATCTCCATAAAGCTTTTCAGCAGATGGAAGCATGAAGTGCTCCAAAATCTCCTGATAGCTAGCTGCATTGACCCTGCCCTTGATAAAACACAGTGGACCAACACCAGCAGCTGACATGGCACCCCAGACCATCACTGACTGTGGGTACTTGACACTGGACTTCAGGTATTTTGGCATTTCCTTCTCCCCAGTCTTCCTCCAGACTCTGGCACCTTGATTTCCGAATAACATGCAAAATTTGAGCGACAGTCCAGTGCTGCTTCTCTGTAGCCCAGGTCAGGCGCTTCTGCCGCTGTTTCTGGTTCAAAAGTGGCTTGACCTGGGGAATGCGGCACCTGTAGCCCATTTCCTGCACACGCCTGTGCACGGTGGCTCTGGATGTTTCTACTCCAGACTCAGTCCACTGCTTCCGCAGGTCCCCCAAGGTCTGGAATCGGTCCTTCTCCACAATCTTCCTCAGGGTCCGGTCACCTCTTCTCGTTGTGCAGCGTTTGTATGCCAAAATCATCAGTATTAAAACAATAAAAGACCTGAAATATTTCAGTTGGTGTGCAATGAATCTAAAATATATGAAAGTTGAAATTTTTATCATTACATTATGAATACATAATGAACTTTTATCACAATATGCACATTTTTTTAGAAGGACCTGAATAGGACCCTAACAAACTTAGAACATTACAAAACCACAGTGATTTATCCACATGCAATATGTGCTCTGATCAAGGAACCATTTACCAGTGATATTGTTTGAACATTTTGGATGTCTTTTTTTAAGCAGCACACCTTACCCTGATCACAAATTCATAGTTAACCCACCTCTTATTTTAACCACCACAACCCTGTTTATAACTTTGTAAGTCATGTTTCTTTTTTAATTTAATCTCCTTAACCCTTTGACACGTACGATCAAACCTGTGTGATCAATCTAGGCTGGTCCCTGGTGTGTACGAACACACGGGTGTGATTAGAACGCAGCGCAGCGCTGAGCCAAAGACTGCATGAGTGAGACTGACTGAGCTCAGTGTCTTTTAATGTTTATTTTAGGTTTCATACACTTCAAATTACATCATACAACCACAAAAATATCAGCAAAAACTAAATATAGTTTGTAATTGCATACTAATATAGCAAGATATCAGTGTTGTAAACATATAATGGTAATGATATAACATTGCCGATCAAATAACACAATCATTTTCTACCCTTTGACGTGTACGATCAGTCTAGGCTGTTCCCTCATGTAATGTCACATATATCAGGAGAAGTGGATGATCTTGTGTTGCAAATCCAGCAGGCTTCGGCTCCCTGGCACTGTTGTAAACATATAACGTTAATGGCGGCGCAGACCCCACAGCCCGTGATAACTTTACAGATCAACTAACACAATCATTTTCTGCCCTGTTCCCTCACGTAATGTCACATATATCAGGAGAAGTGGGTGATCTTGTGTTGTAAATCCAGTAGGGCTTCGGCTCCCTGGCACTGTTGTAAACACATAATGGCGGCGCCCCGCCCACAGCTCGTGATAACTTAGCGATCAACTAACATATATATTTTTAATAAGTATATAAACCATAAGGGGTTCACTTGCATGCATTTAATTTAGTTAACATGTTTGAAAATATTTTGTATTAAAAAAAAAAAACATTTGAACAGTCATGCATTGCAAGCATTTTCTCCCGCTGACAAGTTGTCACTGTTGACGTCACGGTTACCTCACACTCGCGTTGGTACCAACTTCAGACACAATTTGAATAAAATTGATAAGTTTTTAACTACTTCAGCTGAGGTAAACTCGTTATCCTGGAAGGTAACCAACCTTTTTTATCCTCCTGGCCCAGGCAATTTTGACGACCAGTGTGGTGTGCAAAATCCACCAGAATCCCCCAGTGAGGTCAATTGTTTTAAATTGTTCTTCACTGAAGAAGTTGTTGGAGAAATTGTGGAGGAAACAAACCGCTATGCCTCTGACTTGAAAGAAAAAGAAGTGAGGGGAAAAATGGTTAAATGGGTTCCAACAAATATCCCTGAAATGTATACATTTTTAGTGGCAGTTCTCCTAATGGGGGTGATCAAAAAACCATCACTTCGGGATTACTGGAGCGCAGACCCCATGCTCTTGACACCATTTTTCGGCTCTTTGTTCTCACAGGACCGCTTCCTTCTGCTCCTCCGCTGTCTTCACTTCGCAAACAATGCAACAGCGGTTTTCAATGACCCTCTGAAAAAAATCAGAAATATTTTTACTGCTCTCACCTCCTCCTTTAGTCGCATTTTTGTGCCATACAGGGATCTGTGTGTTGATGAATAGCTGATGAAGTGGAAAGGCAGGGTGGCATTTCGTCAGTACATTCCATCAAAACGGCACAGATTTGGGGTCAAGTTTTTTGTTTTGTGTGATGTGCTCACTGGTTATGTGCAGGACATGATCATTTACTCCGGATCTACCAGTGACATACAACACTGCCATGGACTTGGGATTTCTGGGTCTGTTGTAATGACACTTCTAGCACCTTACCTCAGAAAGGGTCATGTCCTGTATGTGGATAACTGGTACAGTAGTCCCACACTTTTCCAGCACCTCTTGTCTCTTGGCACTGGAGCTTGTGGGACTGTGCGTGCAAACCGGAAAGGGATGCCAACATTCACCTATAAAATGACAAAGGGTGAGGTGGAATTCAAGGAAAATGGATCACAGCTGGCAGTCAAATGGCATGATAAGAGAGATGTCCATGTCCTTACAACAGTCCACCCAACTGGTATGGCAGCCACAGGGAAGCTGGATCACATCACTGGGCAAGCAAAGATGAAGCCAGTCTGTGTGCTCGAGTACAACAAAAAGATGGAAGCAGTTGACAAAGCTGACATGAAGACTGGTTTTCTTGAATGCACCAGAAAGTCTACCAAGTGGTACAAGAAGATCTTCTTTCACCTACTTGACACTGTTTTACTTAACAGCCACATTGTCTACCGGCAAATAACTGGTAAGATATTTCTATAAATCAAAGAATATAAACAAGATAAAAAGTGATTACATTTTCAATTAATGTAAACATAAGCGTTATTAAGGGTATGCATGGATGTCACTTTCCTGACAGAGCATGCCCCTCTCAGCCAGTGAGTGGCAAAGAGCTCCTGCATGACTGGATTTAATAGGGGGAACTGCGAAAACAACGAGTATAACAAGTTTCAGTTTAAACTAAAGGTCAGACTCAATATAGTGGTCCTTACAACTTGCCAAAGATCCAGTGATCCATGGATATTGACAAGAACATTTCCTGACATTTATACATGCTTGATTTTGATGCCAATTAAAATACATAAATCAAATTTGCCTGTGAATGGTTTTAATAAATACAATATACTAGAGGTGTAATGGTAAACAAAACTGACGGTTTGGTTTGCACCTCGGTTTTGAAGTCACAGTTCTTTACAGCAGGGGAGATAAAACTAAATATAATACATATATATATATATATATATATATATATATATATATATATATATATATATATATTTTTTTAATTAAACAGTGGTTTACTGAACAAATTGTGTCAGTCCTTATATTAATTCAATTATAACTAATATATATATATATTTTTTAAATGATCATTTAATGGAATTTTTATTATTTGCTAATAAGTTATATAACACTCAGATAGGCATACATTATGCATGTTGTTTTAATCTACTCGCATCAAATTCAAAATACATTTTTTGTGGCCGTACAAGATATTATTCAGCACGGTGCTAAACATTGCAATTAGGGATGTCAACGATTAATCGATGATCGCTTAATTGTCGATAAGACATTTAATCGATTAAGTAGGGTTATGCGTGTGTGTGCGGCGCAACCGCGAAACACAGGAGGAAAAATAAAGCGAGTGAGCCGGAGTGTTCTGTTTGGGACCATTTTACAGCTGGAGTTACGCCTACATCATGAATGCAAGTTTGCGTGTGCATTCGCACAGCATCTGTATACCCCTGCGCACATGCACACTTTGGTCAGAGCAATTAAGGTGTGATTAAGGTGTTGACATGCCTTTTTAATGCGATTTAAATTGGCGTACGTGTGTTTATGCGAATATGAGCTTAATCACATTTTTATCAAGTTCACTCCAGCTGACGGTGATGTCACATGCATACCCTCTATTAAAAAATTTACAATAATAAACAGACCACACTGTCACATACTATTCTATCCTCTTCCTTACGCCCTATTGATGTGTTCTACTTTGAGTAGGAAAATAAATCACCTCCCTGCAATTCATGACGAACCTGATGAGAGGGCTGCTGGAGGATTACAGCACATCGCGGTGTCCATCCAGAGGAGGGCGACCAGCCTTAGACACTCCTCTTCGCCTTACAGCCAGGCATTTTCTGTCTGAAGTCCCTCAGACCACTTCCCAGGGCAGCAGGACCAGGCGGCATTGCAAGGTCTGCCTCTCCAGCACAAGGAAGAGCAAGCAGAGGAGCCTCACCAGACACATGTGTGTGCCGTGCAACACTCCCTTGTGTGCTGTCCCATGTTTCGAGGAGTACCACACACTGAAGAATTATTAATCCTGTAAAAAGTCAGAGTTTATTTATTTATTTGCGTTTATTAATTGTAATTATACTTGTAATTTGTTTTGTAATAATATTAGTAAGTGTAAACATATATAGTTTGTTTTAAAGATGTTTTTTACAATAGTATTTGTATTTTTTTGCTTATACTATTTTGATTGTTTTTAATTGTAATTATATAAATAATTTTTTTTCTTCATTTTATTAGAAAGTGTATATATGTATAATAGTTTAAACAAAAAACATTTAGCTTAAATTGATTTAATAAAACATGAATGAAATGTGTACATTTTGCAATTTCTTTTTAACAAATGCCATACGTTTGAATTATGCTAAACTTGTACAACACATTTCTCACTAGCAAAGCAGAGAAAAGGTACATGGTATTTGACATCATGTAAACTATGCATGCTAATAGTAAGTGAGGCTAGTGAGATACAAAACTCAGTAACAATATTAACACTAAAACATAAATAATATATAACATATTCATGTTACGTATCAAGTCAACTGAACCCTAATAACTTTACTGGATGCACGGAGCATATTTGCAATGTGCAAAACGACAAACATGACATTTGAACGTCCACATTATTGAGTACTTTTCGTTTTACAAGATATTTTTTCATATTTATTCATATTTATTGCATGCTTGTAAATCATTACATGTGCTCCAAAAAAAAACTAAAATATACTCACCACCAATTGTCACACGGATGTTGTGAGGGAGATGCGAAATGCCGTCTGCAAGCGAAATTCAAAGCAGTGGGGAAAACATAAACATGTCAACCATAGTGTGTACACGCTAACAAATAATTTGAGAGGTTTTGAATTAAAAAATAAAGCAAAACATTCATAGAGCGCTCACCTGCACGCGGTCATCCACCATGAGCGCCATTGTGACTGCGAAAACTCACGTGTCAAGGTTGATGTGTTACCATGGAAATTAGAACGCATGTCATTGCATAATAACGGTCGCATTAAAAAACTCACGCCAGGCTGCCAGTCTGAATATTTAGAACGTACGTGCGAAAGGGTTAAAACACTTGAAAGCAAAAAGGTGTCGTGTGTTTGGATTTTAAAGGTATCACACACCCTTAAATTGACAGGAGTGCAGTAACAGAGCTTACTCATTTAGCCAGGCTTCCAGATTTGAAATACAGATTTTATATTAACTTTCACTGAAACACGGCTTCTCAAGACAAAATTTTCTTGACTGGCCAGGTTGATATCTGTGAATGCGCAGCGTACATTAATAACAAAGATTTTATTTAAACAGGCAGATGAGATTGCGAAGGCCGAGGCAGAAGCAGTCAAAGGAACCATAATGTCTTTTGATATTTGAAATAAACACACATGCTTTCACTTCTTTATAGAGTACAGAGACCTTCGCCACAACAGCGGAGAAACAGCTGTGGAAACGATGTGGCTGCACTTTTCAAAATGGTGTGGTGATGGCAAGCCTTGTTTACCCCAAACATTCTTTGACCATCATGTTTAGATGGCTGCATGGATGATCAGGCAGCCAAAGGGGGAATTAGTTAAATGAAAACTGTCTGGGGTACAGTATTTTTATGAAACATTTTGTAGAAGAAAAGGCACAGAGCAAATCTGAGTCTGTTCGAGACTGTTTAATGGAATGGGTAAACAATCTCATAAATAAGCGTCTCATAAATAATCTGAAACTCAGCAGGCTACTTGCCTCACAGACATGAGACATACAGTATTGTTCAAAATATTAGCAGTACAATGTGACTAACCAGAATAATCAAGGTTTTTAGTATATTTTTTATTGCTACGTGGCAAACAAGTTACCAGTAGGTTCAGTAGATTCTCAGAAAACAAATGAGACCCAGCATTCATGATATGCACGCTCTTAAGGCTGTGCAATTGGGCAATTAGTTGAATTAGTTGAAAGGGGTGTGTTCAAAAAATAGCAGTGTGGCATTCAATCACTGAGGTCATCAATTTTGTGAAGAAACAGGTGTGAATCAGGTGGCCCCTATTTAAGGATGAAGCCAACACTTATTGAACATGCATTTGAAAGCTGAGGAAAATGGGTCGTTCAAGACATTGTTCAGAAGAACAGCATACTTTGATTAAAAAGTTGATTGGAGAGGGGAAAACCTATAAAGAGGTGCAAATTGATAGGCTGTTCAGCTAAAATGATCTCCAATGCCTTAAAGTGGAGAGCAAAACCAGAGAGATGGAAGAAAACGGAAGACAACCATCAAAATGGATAGAAGAATAACCAGAATGGCAAAGGCTCAGCCAATGATCACCTCCAGGATGATCAAAGACAGTCTGGAGTTACCTGTAAGTACTGTGACAGTTAGAAGACGTCTGTGTGAAGCTAATCTATTTTCAAGAATCCCCGCAAAGTCCCTCTGTTAAAAAAGGCATGTGCAGAAGAGGTTACAATTTGCCAAAGAACACATCAACTGGCCTAAAGAGAAATGGAGGAACATTTTGTGGACTGATGAGAGTAAAATTGTTCTTTTGGGTCCAAGGGCCACAGGCAGTTTGTGAGACGACCCCAAACTCTGAATTCAAGCCACAGTACACAGTGAAGACAGTGAAGCATGGAGGTGCAAGCATCATGATATGGGCATGTTTCTCCTACTATGGTGTTGGGCCTATTTATCGCATACCAGGGATCATGGATCAGTTTGCATATGTTAAAATACTTGAAGAGGTCATGTTGCCCTATGCTGAAGAGGACATGCCCTTGAAATGGTTGTTTCAACAAGACAATGACCCAAAACACACTAGTAAACGGGCAAAGTCTTGGTTCCAAACCAACAAAATTATTGTTATGGAGTGGCCAGCCCAATCTCCAGACCTTAATCCAATTGAGAACTTGTGGGGTGATATCAAAAATGCTGTTTCTGAAGCAAAACCAAGAAATGTGAATGAATTGTGGAATGTTGTTAAAGAATCATGGAGTGGAATAACAGCTGAGAGGTGCCACAAGTTGGTTGACTCCATGCCACACAGATGTCAAGCAGTTTTAAAAAACTGTGGTCATACAACTAAATTTTAGTTTAGTGATTGACAGGATTGCTAAATCCCAGAAAAAAAAATGTTTGTACAAAATAGTTTTGAGTTTGTACAGTCAAAGGTAGACACTGCTATTTTTTTGAACACACCCCTTTCAACTAATACCCCAATTGCACAGCCTTAAGAGCGTGCATATCATGAATGCTGGGTCTTGTTTGTTTTCTGAGAATCTACTGAACCTACTGGTAACTTGTTTGCCACGTAGCAATAAAAAATACACTAAAAACCTTGATTATTCTGCTTAGTCACATTGTACTGCTATTATTTTGAACAATACTGTATGTGTAAAGAGAGCTTGACATTTCCACTTTTAAACAAAACCATTCAAAACGAAAAGAAATAGGCAAGCAAAGCGCGTGCACTGTTCACGCGAGCAGCTCATGATACTCCATGCTGCGCGTTTCTTTACGGCAACTCCTGAGGATTTAAGTTGCATACATTTTGTTTTTGCACTGATGGTAAATGTATAGCCATTTTGCACTTTGACAGCCAGTTTGAGATATAGGCTATATTTGATTATTGTGTATATCGGTTAGTTTACAAAATCAAATGATTCTGACCAGTACCATCACAAGGGCTGTGCAAAGTGTGCGACTGCACAGGGCCTCGCGCAAAGTAGTGACAGCTGACTGATGTAAAAAGCTAGTTAAAGTTTATGTCCTTCAAAATACTATAATAGTTAAAAGACAGGCTAGCTAAAATGTGCACCGTTATGCTGTATTATTCGGCTTGTTAGAATTTTATTATGCAGTAGGCTAACTTACTATATTTTTCTGCGCATGTGACAGCGATTCAGCGCATATATGTCACTCAGCGTGGCACTGAACGTCAGACTCTTAGAGAAAGCTTTATTCAGGCCATTTAAATTCTGATTTTAGCTGCCTCTGAAACTACAGATATTAGACTCCCTAAGATGTTCAAGTAAATAGGCTACACTAGAAATCCGCACTCATTGAAAAAAGGAAACAAATAAATCATGTATGACCGACCCATGTCTCCAGACATATGCACATCTTATGTATAGGCTAGCCAAGGCCTATCTTGCACATGCTGCTCAGTTTACATAATCAACATATGACATTTAAAAAGTAATATTATAGGCCAATATTAAAACATAGCCTAACTAAATACGTGGCCGATGAAGTCACCAGTGCTTCTGATTGACATTTTTTCTTTATGACGGCGGATTTAACTCACAATAATCCATCATTTTTAGCCATGCCTAAAAGTGCAAGACGTAATTATAAACTATAAACTGTCTAATTTTATTTTTGTAGGCCTACACTCACAATAACAAGTCAGTTAATTCAGGGAACAGATTATGTTACGTGCTACAAACTTTTAATTCCAAAACTTTATTTTAATTATTAAACGCAAAATTCTAACAAACGAAATGCAAGGCCAAAATAACGAAATGGTTAAAAACTTTACCACCATGCAAATTCAAACATTTCGCTCTTTTAATTTGAATAAATGCTTGAATATCACGCCTATGTCTCCTTTCATTAAATATATAAAAATAATGGCTATTTGCGTGGCTGGGATATACATAAACCTACCAACTTACGTTGCATAAACTTTTTGGAATGACTTATCACGAGGGGAAAAAAAAACATTTAGTCGCATATAACATCGGTTAACGTTTCAGTAGTTTTTATTGACATTCAGTTGGCTAGAATAACGCATAAGCAAATATGTAATGAAAACGCGGCTACTGAGAGAGAAGTCCAAACTAACTCAAGTGGATTCAGGTCATTTGGCAAATGCTTTTGACCCATTCCCAATGTAGAACATATAGGCTAATTTAAGCTTCAAAATGGGCACACTGTGCAGTTCAGTTACAGTATAACTTAACTCAATGCTATTAAAATGAATAGGCTATAAGATTTTTTGACATTTTTTTAATATTCACATAAAAACAAATTTTTACTACAGCAACTGGCCCCGTTAAAATACCCCTGGGCCTCGCATATCACGTTCGTACAGGGCCTTGCACCCTCAACGGGCCTGATTCTGGTTTTTGCAATTTAAATAACTGCGACTTACAAATAAACCTGAATTCACCCTATACTCTGATAGTAAACTCGCGGCTGTTGCCAACTACTGGCCTAAACAAGTCTTTAAATCTTGAGTCCTCCAGCCAGAGGTCCCAAAACTTGCATTTCCCCATGTTTTAATTACTGAATGGAAGCAAGCTTGCACATGTTTGGTAGCAAGCCAGCGGGTACCCAGTTTGTTTCAGTTTTCAGACGCAAAGAACATGCATTGAAAATGCATCTAAAAAAATTTAGCTTGAAAATGTAATACCTCGTCAGATGACGTTTATTACTTTTTAATGCCCTTAATTTTGGCTAATTTCATTTACTACCTTTTACAACCCCGCGGACACCCTGTTTTAAGGTGCTAGCTGCCTTCATGATCTACTGTGTTAATTCCAGCAAATTAAACCGCCCTTCCATCAAAGCCACACTGGCAGGCATTCAGTTCCATCTTTATTGCATGGACCCACCGCACCATGCTCTTCAAACATCCATAATTCTACTGCTATCGAAAGGTATCGTAAGACTTCTCCTGGAGCCAAAGAAAAACGGTCACCTATTACTATACCTCTTTTGCACAAGACCCCTAGACCCGCTGTTCCTTACAGCAGACGTCAAACCTTTGACCAGCGCCTGGTTCTCCGTTAAACTGAAACAGCTATGCCATCTTTGGGGATTAAACAGCGAAGTATACACCCCTCACTCCTTCAGAATTGGTGCAGCTAGACAGCCGCTCCGACAGTGTCATCCACTACCCTTAAAGAGATGGAGCACTGGAAATCATCAGCATACGAAGGTTACATTAGACATAATACATAAGACATAATGGAAGATCAAAAGCAAATGAGCAAAAAAATATAATTCAGGTGGTGCGGGGTTGGGTTTCAATTTTATTTCCATATTATTGAGAAGAGAGAAAATAAATAAATAATAATGATAATTGTGTTATAAATTATACTAAAATATAAATAATAATTTGTAACATGGTATAGGCATGTCATTCAGTATTGAGTCAGATCAATAACTATATCTTAGCCAATAGGTAAGAGGCACACTTACAGGTAAGTTCATTAGTGTCAAGCCGTTCCGCAAAGCAGGCCCAGGCACACATAGATAGCCGTACACACGCTTATTGCTCTAAGGAGTAGCAGCAGTACACATATTTTGGCATACAGATCTGCTAGGTGGGGGGTTTCAGGCTATAGAACCTCGGCCGCCTCCTTCTTGCAGCACGGACCAGCAGGTCCACTGCTTTGAGGGGTTATATCATTCTGCAGCAGCCTTTCCTTGTTGTTATCTTGAATAAAAGCTGAACTTATGTATTTGCTCATCAGCATAGCAGATCTCGTCCGGCAAAATCAAGCCTATATACATTCCATGCTCTATGCTAATAAAATGCGGTTGAATCTATTCCACTCCGAGAGTTGTCATGATTGAAATATAAAGTTCAGTCATGAAACTCTATTAATCACTGAATGGTTCTTTAAGTTTTACGACACAAACCAACCAGAGGTACTTCCTCATCTACGTGGCTTTATTTATATTGTATCCTAGCCGCTATCACATACTCCCATAATCTCACCTCCTCCCCAGCGCAACCTGTAGAGACCTGCTACGGGGACTTATATCATTCTGCAGCAGCCTTTCCTTGTTGTTATCTTTAATAAACTGAACTTATATATTTGCTCAGCAGCAGACATGACCAGGGCATCCTGGAGTGTCTGCTGAGCCCGTGTCTATTGGTGTCTCCTCTGAATTTGCCTCACCGACACATCATCCTCAATAAACCTGTCTCCGGTGTGATGACTCCAATCCTTCAAATATTTATATTCTTGTGTAATCGACGCGTTATCTTCAATAAACCGGTCTCTTGTGTGATACCCAGAAATTTTAAATATATTCCAATCTAATATGACTTCTGACCTGTAAGATTGCCAGAATAATAATCATACACTGTTTGTTAATTGGCCAGAGGAGAAATGGCACCTCGACCGAGCCTGGTTTTTCCCAAGGTTTATTTTTCTCCATAACGCCCTGATGGAGTTTTGGTTCCCTTTCGTTCAGTCACTCTGAGTAATGTCAGCAACTTGGTGAATGGGGGTTTTGCTTAGAAGCCAATCATCTTCGAGAACTTTAGAAGACGCCAATGGCAGTACCAATGCCATGGCCATGCAGAATTTGCATGCCTAACTCCGCCTACCCACGTGGGTATTTAAGGAAGTACACTGGCATGATCGCATTATGTTTATGCTGCAGAGCCAAGAACTACTATTCACTCCTGCAAGCCTGTTACTGAGTCAGTTGAGAGCCTTCAAGACGATCAGCTTTCCAGTGGCGTTGGTATAAACGGCGCGTTCCAGCGAGCACACACTTCTTTCCTGCTGATCTGCGCAGGTGGTCTGCTAGACAGCTGGTGTTAGCTTCCCTGGGTGCTTCGGCGTCCTCTCTAAAAGAGCTGCACGTAGCACGTCCTTTTCAGGATGTCTTGCCCATGCTCTTCTGGGTGCGGCCGGTCGTTGTTGCCTTCTGATGGGCACAAACACTGATTGGTATGCTTGGGCTTTCAGCATGCTTAAGTTTGTGGATGCGTCATGTTCCCACTGCGGGAACACTACCATCAGCGTGCTACGTCGAGACTCAATGATCTTCTTTGTAAATAAGTGAGAGTCCCTTCTGCCACACTCCAATCTACCATCTCTATGGGAAGCGGTACTTTGGCTGGTAGCCAGGGTGATCTGAGGGTGACGGTGGAACAAAGCCCCGACGCCGCGCCTCAGCCGCAACATGCGAGTGTCCAGGCTGAGGTCACGGGCTCGACTCCAGCACCCCACCCCCCCCGCATATCTCGTTTGGCACTCCGGAAGATGACGCGATGTAGGTCGCGGCGTCACAAGGGGGGCTCCAGTCCTCCGAGGATGATTATTTGGTTGTGCTGCCGCCCTCGCCAGAATTGCCGAGTCGGCCCCGGAGCTGACAGCCATGCTGTCTCGACTTGCCTCCGTCATATCGAGAGCAAAGCGTGCCTAGAATTATATATGGGATATGTGCCCAAGGTTCCCACCACACCGTTTAGAGACGAGCTGGTGAACCTGCAAGCGCTGCCTTTGGAGGAGGCAGACCCAGCCTTGGCACTGCTCTGTCAAGCAAAGCGCTCTCGCGCTTACGTAGACAGGACGCAGTTGTACAGGACTTCAGACCAGCTCTTTGTTATGGTGGGAAGCTGAAAGGGAAGGCTCTCTCAAAGCAAAGGTTGTCTCTCTGGATAGTGGGTGCCATTGTTTTGGCTAACCAGACGCTGCGTCCATGCCCCTTGGGGTTAGGGCTCACTCCACTCGGAGTGTCGCCTCCTCTTGGGCTTTAGCGGATGGTGCTTCGCTGACAGACATCTGCAGAGCTGCAGGCTGGGTGACAGCTAACACATTCGCAAGATTCTACAATCTCAGAGTGGAGCCTGTTTCCAACTATGTACTCACCTCAACTACTGGCTGGTAATGGATCAGGCTCAGGTGTCTTCGCTTGCTCGCCATTCCACTCCACGGACTGGATACATGCAATATTTTCCTCAGGTGAGCTTTTCGGAAGCCCTGAGCTCTTCCAGCACTGTCGACGCTGACACCTGCAAGTCTTCCCTATCTTGCTCAGACCCTCGTGTCAGGCCAGGTGCCTCCATGTGCATGGTTCCCCCTCCGGGCGACCCCCACATGTGTATTTCCAACGTAAGAGCAGGTGTCTTCCCTTGGCAAGCTTGCCACCCCTGGGGTTAAAAATCCACCTTCAGCTGGTTCCCCAGAATTTTCCCATATGCAACCCTTAGCAGGTCATATGTGTACTCTCCAAGTCCTCCCTACGAGTAGGCATCTTGGCATATCTCCACCTGGAATATGCTTCCCAGTGTACCTTGGTAATCCTGTGATAAATGGGAGTCCTTCGTCCGTACTAGTCTTACGACAGGGCACTCGCGTTTACACAGGGCACTGGAAGACAGCCAAGTGGCGTGATTACATTGGGACCCCCATTCGTCAGTCACAGACGTTACTTGGAGTGACTGATTGATAGGGAACGTCTCAGTTACGTATGTAACCCTTGTTCCCTGAGGAGGGAACGGAGACGTAACGTCCCTCTCCCACATCCGCTGTACCGCTGGAATGGCCGGGAGTTCAGTATTGGCTCCTCAGCAGGTAAACATAATGTGATCATGCCAGAGTACTTCCTTATTTACCTATGTGGGTAGGCGGAGTTATGCATGCAAATTCCACATGCCCATGGCATTGGCACTGCCATTGGCGTTTTCTAAAGTTCTCGAAGATGATTGGCTTCTGCGAAACCCCATTCGTCAGTCACTGACGTTACATCTCCATTCCCAAGGGAACAAGGGTTTCATACGTAACCGAGACGTTCCTTGTCACTGTCGCCTTTGGGTTGGCTTGCTCAGTTGGGGACACAAAAATTTCAATCTAAGTTATTCAACTATATATACAAATAAAATTAGGTCTTAATTAATATAATAAACTATAATACTGACCTGCCAAATTTGTCGCTATATGATAAATTGAAATGAGCTGATAACATCACCGTTTTCTCCAGAACGACTGTACTGCTGAATCAAATTTTGTTGCAATATTGTCCTGTTTAACAATGTGAAGCTGCTTTGAAACAATCATCATTGTAAAAGCGCTATATAAATAAAGTTGACTTGACATGTAAAATAGTGACTAGTTCATTCTTCATTCAGCTGATCAATACATCTTATTCTGTCTAATTCTGACTCTGGCTTCTTTACTCCTCTCATAGTCACTGGACATTATTTGGGAATTCAGGCCTCTAAGATGAGTTAATACTATAACAACAATCAACATATTATACAGTCTCTCAAACACAAGGCGTTTCCTGTCTGTGAGATTCATTCCACACTGATGACATAAAAAAGTTTACTTATACATGAATACTCCAGCACATTTTTATACCTAAAACTTTTCCCACAGTGACCACATGTAAACGACCTCTCTCAAGTGTGAACTCTCACGTGCCTGTTAAGGGTTCCTTTACGGTTGAAACTTTTCCACACTCTTGGCAGGTAAACGGCTTCTCTCCAGTGTGAATCCTTATGTGGTCTGCAAAGTGTCGTTTTTGATTGAAACTCTTTCCACACTGAGGACATGTGTAGGGTTTCTCTCCAGTGTGTAGTCTCATGTGTCTGTTAAGGTTTCCTTTTAGGTTGAAACTCTTTCCACACAGGTGGCAGGTGAAAAGGCTATCTCCAGTGTGAATTATCATGTGAACATTAAGGTTTGACTTTAGGTTGAAACTTCTTCCACACTGTTGGCAGATGTAAGGTTTCTCTCCAGTGTGGATTCGCATGTGCCTGTTAAGGTTTAATTTTTCAGCAAAACTCTTTCCACACTGTGGGCAGGTGTGAGGCTTCACCCCAGTGTGAACTCTCATGTGCCTTTTAAGGCCTCCTTTTAAAGCAAATCGCTTTCCACACTGTTGGCAGATGAAAGTGCACTCTCCTGTGTGAATTCTCATATGGGCTTTAAGGTTTTCTTTACGACTAAAACTCTTTCCACACTGTTGGCAGATGAAAAGGCTTTCTCCTGTGTGAATTCTTATATGGGCTTTAAGGTTTTCTTTACGACTGAAGCTCTTTCCACACTTTTGGCAGATTAAAGTGCACTCTCCGGTGTGAATTCTCATGTGAAAATTAAGGTTTCCCTTTAGGTTGAAACTTTTTCCACACTGTTGGCAGATGTAAGGCTTCTCTCCGGTGTGAATTCTCATGTGCCTGTTAAGGCTGCTTTTTAGAGTGAATCTGTTTCCACACTGTTGGCAGATGAAATTACTTCTAGTTCCCTTATTTTTAGCCTTTTTTCGAGACAAAGTCTTTTCAGGCAGTGAGCAACTAAAAGGTTTTTCTCCAGTTATGAAATAATGATTGTTACATTGATCTTTCTCTTCATTGATTACTTCACTCTCCTCTTTTAGCCCCGTCAGGTCTAAGGTGAAAAGAGACAAATGCAAATTAACACCAGTTTAATGGTACAAAGCTACACAAAACAATCATTTAGACATGTAAAGTATCAAAATCAACACACAACTAGATCATATTCCCACGCGCATCACACATGGGGGAAAAAGGGGACAGAGGTCAGAGGGCCCAGAAGTTTATGGGGGGACACTGATATCCTGTCCATAACAATGTCTTTCGAAACACCTGGGGAGCACCATCTTTTTAGCCCTAAATGATGATGGAAAAATACATTTCCCCTAATTGAAGTACATCAGACTTTGACGACTACAGCGCCCAAATCATACCAAAATCGGTGCTCGTGCACACGAGTGACAATCACAGTGTAAATGATCAAAGACACGATCAGAGAGAATCGCAGATGAGTCCTCAGATATTTGGCATGCTAAATATTTGGACCTGTCGGCGATTCAAACTCCTGCTGTGTGAAATGCGTTCTGACTGAAATTTACAGCAGCGATGACCAACCCCCAATGAGATAGCAAGATACAGGACAGCGGAGGTTCAGTGAGGAGTTATAGACCAGAATATAAGTATTTTAAGAAACAAATCCCAAACATTTGCATGTCTAGCCGCAGCAGCAGCAGAACATTGCAAAATGATTTATTTACCTCAAACTCTCTTTGCAGTCATTGCTCCCTATGTCGCTCCAACAATTTCCTCTGCCATAATATTTTTTCTTTTTCTCATTTTCAATGCAAATCTGTACACAGAAAATTTGGAGCGAAAACTTTCTGCAGTTTATCATTTTTAATCACAATTCCAGTCTCGCGTGAGAACCCCAGTCTGACGCATGTGTGATCTTGCGTTGTTTACTTGTCATATCGCACGTGGGTTGGAAACGTTGGGAAACGTAGTTTGCACACCGGACCGAGAGAGTTGTCAGCGATTCTTCCTCTTTTACAGTCATGCGGTGTGAAACCCCCTGTCGCCGATCCATCGGTCAGTGTGAACACAGCAGTGACTGAATGCTACCCCAGATTGTCATGCAGTGTGAAAAGAGCAGTGATCCGACCAGTTTGAAAATCGTGCAGTCTGAACTCGGCTTTAGTGACACTTATCACCCAGCTCACCTACTACTTAGGCCAAAACACAAACCATACAGCTTCAGACATACAAGAGCGGACAGTATCATAACACATAAAACACGCTTTTACAACAGTTTCTGTCCAGCAGCAGTGAGACTAATGGCTAACTTATAGAAATAGAGATACACCGCATAAATGGACTGGGAAATGCAGTACAATTCCAATCTATGTGTACAAATCTTTTTTGGGGGGTAGGTTTAGGGGATAGAACGAAACGGCTAAACACGCTAAGCGCGATTATGCGTCTTGATAGCATGGCAAAATGGCATTCGAATTGGCATTTCATACATACCCCATTTCATGAGATCAGTCTGGAGAAGGAAACAACGCCAAGATCACACGTCGTCAGACTGGAGTTCTCGTCGAGACTGGAATTGTTATTAAAAATATAAACTGCAGTGCAAAAGCTTGAGATCCAAATAGTCTGTGTGCTGATTTGCAGCAAAAAGGAGAATAAGAAAAAGATTATAGTGGAGGAAATTGTTGGGAGACTCAGGAAACAATGATTGTGTTCTGCAAAGACAGTTTGAGGTAAATAAATCATTTTGTAATGTGCTGCTGTTGCAGACTGGACAAGCAAATGTTTGTGCTTTGTGTCTGTTTGATAGAATTATAAATATCTAAAAATTGTGACAAATTTCTTTCTTTCTTTCTTTCTTTCTTTCTTTCTTTCTTTCTTTCTTTCTTTCTTTCTCCTATTTTTAACATATTAAATGTTTGCCATTATTTGACTAGTATTTTATATTGAGTAATATAAAAAAGTTTTTTTTCAGCAGATGCCACCTGAGATCCTGAAACATATCCTCATGAATGTGGTCAGAGAAGATGGAGATCTTTTCTTGATGGCTTTTCTTCAGACTGTCACTGAGGTGCTGGCTTTTCCATTCAGAAAAGAGGCTCCTTTGACTGGTTTGACAGCAAGTTATTTCATATTATTTTTATATTTTTACCAGTAGACAGTGTTAGGGGTTTAATAGTTTAGACCCAGAGACGAGTAGTGAAGAATAAAGACCAAGAGTCAGGAGTGCAATTAATTAAAGAGAAATTTTACTGAAGAATAGTTTGCAGTTTCATCAGCAGAAGCCAGCTTCAAGTCTCACAAGGAGTTCGTAGGCCGCACTTCCTCTCTACCGGTCTCGTTGTACCGTACATTCAATTGTCCCAACAGTTATACTGTTTTCAAGGTCTAGCCACGTCATTACTTCAAGGTGTATGATTCTGATTGGCTCAGAGAAAATGCACAGTCATGGTAAATTTCCACATAAGGATAGATAGCGGAGCATATCACTAAACTAGCTGAACTAGCTAGAATTGTGTGCAGAAAATGTCCATCTTCAATATTGGACCTGCACAGATCATGCAACGACACACACAAGAGCTCCCCAGCATCACAGCTCTCCCAAGGTTGTAGAGTCTTAACTACATATCAACAAAGCACTTCACCAAAACATGCTGATAGCATGTGCTTTCTCTCAGTGAGTACAGACAATAGTACAGGCAATATTCATCTTGATTCTTTAGTGTTTCAGTAAAAGGAAATATAAAATGAATAAAATATAATAAAAATGAAAGACAAATCCATATTTAATCCTGGAAGCCGGGCTAAGTGAGCAAACACTGTTACTGCACTCCCAACATGTTAGAGGTGTGTGATACCTCCAAAATCCAAACACACAACAACATGTTGCTATCAAGTGTTTAGTGACACATCACACATTCCAGACCCTCGGTCACTACTCAAAGACCAAACACAAACTTTAGAAAACATAAAAGAAGAACAAACAATTAGTTATTCTATTGAGTAAAATCAACTGGAATTAATCATTAGAAATAGGAGGATAAATATTAATTAAGGTTTGATTATGAATTTAATTAGGCTATTTACAGGTATATCAAAGCGGCATTGAATTCCAGAATTTATGCCTTCAACAGTTCTACACGCCAAGTTTAATGTGCAAATGCATTTTAAGCTTTGCTCAGAACTTTACTTTTTTCACTTTGAATCTCTTTAGGTGTTGTCAACTGGAGTGCATACTCCAGTAACTACAAGATGTATCGAGTGCCATATACACTGACCAGAGGCTTTTGCTTATGGGCACTTCCCAGGTTATATTGGAGATGGAAGCAAAGGAATCAGTTGTGCATTTTACTCGACCAAAGAGTTTGAATGTTACTGCTCAGCAGACTGCTTCATCTGTGAAGGAAATCATAGCCCCAAGGACAACTATTTATATAGTTAAATATGAATGGTCAATTGAGTAACAACTGCTTGATCTTTCTATACTAATCTTAAAATCAGAATTTTTTCTTTTTATGTATGTACATGTTTGCAGACACTGAACAGAAAATTAAAAGGAACCGTATGTACAGATAACTGTAGGAAAATGAGTATAGGCATTAAAAAGAAGAAATTCTTCCCACATATCATTAAGTACTTATTTTGACATCTGACAAGATTTCTTTTCTTGGTGCTGTTATTATGTTTGCATTTTCCCTTGAATTTGTACTGGTATTTTAATTTGTTTACAGACCTTGTTGTACCTTGAGGTTTAAAATTACAGAGACAATTACTTGACTCATTTTTGCTTCCACTCAACAGCAAATATTAAAATGGCTAAAAAATCAAATGGAATAAAATAAAATTCCTTTAATTTCAAACGTTCTATTTAACACATTAAAAAAAATAATAGGCCTACTTCTGGCGACAACATGCTATTAATACATCAAATTTTGGTTGAAATGCTCTAAAATCGTGTGATTTAAAATGTTGTAAAATTTTAACTGTTTTGCATATAGAGAGAAACTGATTTGTTCATCAATAATTAGTATAACTATTTATCAGTACTACTACGACTACTGTTGAGAATAAATATTTGTTTGTGCACTATTGCTAATAACGCTTGTAGAAATTAATCATTAACAATAGTAAATTTAAGATAATGTTAGCTTATGAAATGATTTTGCTTTAAGACTATGTGTACTTTCTGTTGGACATAAGAGTCACTAGAGCAACAGCCAGAGTGTGGTAGGTATAACAGATCCATATGAGAAAGTGTTTTGCTATGCATTTTGCTGTGCTCTTAGAGTGCTTGTGTATGTGTTAACAAAGAAGCAGTCTTTTGTCCAGGAAATTGGAGGGTGATGTTGCGAACGAAGCACAGCTGACCAGAAAATCATCTGACTCCCAAAGAAAGACAACTTATGTATTTTTGTGTATAAATATTGGGTCAGGGAAAGGCAAGTTTGTTGCAGACTTCCTGAACAAACCTTGCATAGGATTGTGTAAATCAGGGACAGTTCTGACCCAGAGCTCTGTATGCTATCTTCATCTGACTTACTTATTCATTAAAAGAGTTAAACTATATTTTGTTCCTGCTCTCCTCATTCAGCGAACACGCGGACTCGAGGAATTGATGCGAGTCCAACACTACACAGGTAAGAACATCTTGAGGATACGTGTCACTTAAAACCAGCGCATGCGCATTATAACTCAGCTATAGGTATTGCGTATAAGACATTGCGCTACAAGCTACAGCGAAGGGTATGTCGAAAAAACGCTTGAGATTCTTGCAATTTTTTTATTTGTAGCCTTGTAAGTTACCAGTTGCAGGAATGGAAGCAGATTTAATAAGTTTTTAAGACATATTAGTTGTAGTTTATCGACAAAAATAATTTTTATTCAGTATATTTGTTATCATTGTTCAGCTGTCTATCAGGCCTACGTCTTTGTTTCAGGCAAACATTGACATCTATCTATCTATCTATCTATCTATCTATCATCTATCTATCTATCTATCTATCTATCTATCTATCTATCTATCTATCTATCTATCTATCTATCTATCTATCTATCTATCTATCTATCTATCTATCTATCTATCTATCTATCTATCTATCTATCTATCTATCTATCTATCTATCTATCTATCTATCTATCTATCTATCTATCTATCTATCTATCTATCTATCATTGTCAAGTAGGGTAAACATACATATTAAGGTCACCAAAGTCTAAATTGAGACATTTTAGTGCACAGGGTATTGGTTTCAGTATAAGAAGTTATGTTAAAATAAAGATTAATCAATAGATTAATCTCTCACACAATAATATTTTATTTTTAAATGACAAACGCGTTAAAATTAAAATATACATCATCAAATGCAAAAAGTCTGGCTGTGCTTAATGGGTACATGTTTGTACCCATGAAGCACACCCCTGTCGCCATTAAGCTCACATGTTTTATAAAGAATTCTTATTGTTTTTTTTTTTTTAAAACTAAAAAAAATAAATATTAACTTGACAACCATCATTTAATATTTAAAGTATGTTTGTGAAGTATTTACGTATACGTTTAATGTGTCTAAATAAATAATCTAGGTCATGTATTAACTTCATACATATTGTAATATAATCAGCTCTTATTGAAAAAATCTTTGATATTATACTTTTTCTTATTGATGTCGCACTGAAGCTGTGTGATTTTCATAGTAGTGACCCTTTAAGTTCACTGTACAATAATATGATTTCTTTAATAATTACAGCAGTGTAAAACTACAGAACATCAATAAACTGTAACTGTATAATATAATGGGTTTAAACAATACAAGCCAGTAATGCCTGTGAAGTACTATATTAGTGTAGCACAATCTTATACAGCTTATCTTATACTTATCCAAAATAAAGTCTTAAATATCTAAAAAAAATACACCTTAAAGGGGCTACACTTTTAGTGAAAGTTTTCAGACAGCTTGGCTGCCAAAATGGCCGCCAGACAGCGTGAACACATAAATACCCATATCTCCGTGAGCAATGGTCTGATTAGCTTGAAATTACATGAGGTATATAGTAACACGCACAACAATTGGTTAAGACATCAAGTAGGATGATAAATAATTGTTTTCTTTTTATAATCGGAGCTCAAAGATAGAAGTGTGCTTAATGGGTACATGAGGTTGTTGGTACATTTACCCTAGAGCTCGCTGCAGAGCATAATGACCTCCTGCTACACCTCTGGAGCTCACGACTGGATCTTACGATCTTAACCATAATAATAATTATAATTAACAAAAACAACAAAACGGTCTCTAGCAAAAAAGCTAAATGTTGGCTAAACAAACTATACTATATCACTGTCACTTAGCTTCCGACAACTCTTCAGTCTTTATCTAAACATATTTTTGAGTCCGAATAATTGCAGAATTATAAGCATAATGAGGCTGAAAAAGTAGACTGAGGTTACCTGTTCGGCTGATGACATTTAATATCCTCGACAGCCTATGTAGTCCCATTTAGCCACTGTTTTTCAAGACATGTATTAGCACAAAATCATGGATAGGGCAATACTCATGTATATTATGTCATAGAATAAAACGTGAAAGGTTCTTGATCTTGTGTTCACCTCAGACCTTAGTTTAAGCCACAGACCATTTCACCAAGACCCTGTTCATAAAACCCACTGACTTCAGGAAGATCTCTTTGGCCTACAAAATGTGACATTCTTCCACCACTTTATTCAATAAGTTCTAAATTAAATAAGTCAGGCCAAAGTAAACCCAAACCATTTGACAACAATAATAAACAATATGTTGATACCGTGAGTAGGTCAGCCTAAAGGCTATCTAAACCTAATTTTGTGTACTTTCTGGTTGTTTTAAAAAAATTAACTTCTCTCTTTTTGGTAGACTTCCTGATGACATCAAGCAAGTGTTGGCAGGGTTCCTAAACCTACTCAGTGAAAAATTGAAGAAGATCCTTCTGAACAAACAGACACTTTTCTCCAGCAGGCTGAAAATATTATGTCATTTTGCTGCAGTGTGTCAGTCTGCCTCATGACTGTATCGATGCCACAGTTGAAAAAATATCCAGAGCATGTGACCTTCTACAAGCAAACATAAATAATAAAACCACACGATTTCGAGTTACGACTTTAAGTACCGGTTACAGAGGACGCCCAACTTTCATAATCACGTACGACCAGCTGGAGTTTCTGCTTGAGTTGCAGTTTTCCGTCCCAGACATGGCCAGATTATTGGGTGTGAGTAAATCAACCATCAAGAGAAGACTCCGTGAGTTCAGTCTGTCAGTTAGACAGGCATACAGCGTTGTCTCTGATGAGGACCTCGGACAACATCTTGAAGAGTTTACGTCACAGTTCCCAAACTCTGGCTTCAGACTTGCTTGTGGGTTTTGCGAGCTCGTGGTTTTAGGTAAGAGCTTATTAACAGAGGAAAAGCAACATTACAGCTGCAAAGGATGTCATTCCCCTGTCCCCCACATACATACACACCCACATGCTTTCATTACTATCTTTATTAAAATAAACATTAGTAAAATAATATTTGAAATTCAATTATCTCATACCAACGAAAGATTCTATGCTTCTGAGTGTATTCTACAACAGATGCTTTACATGTTTAATTTATTTTACGCACTTTCTTTATCATTAGAGTACAACGATCACGGCTACTAGCCATGCTTAAAGCTGTGGATCCAGTGGGGACAGTTCTACGAGGACTTCAGCTCAACGTTGTACAGAGAAGATCATATTGTGTGGGAGCACCATTGGCACTATGGCACATTGATGGAAATCACAAACTGATCAAGTGAGATTTCATTTAAATGGTTTGTTTCCTGTTGTCTTATTTGTGCCGCAACTTTTTATGAATCCTATGAGTTTCTTGCAAACATATTAGGCCGGAATGCAAATATTCTATGTCTGTTTTTGTACAGTTGGCGACTTGTTATTCATGGCGGTATTGATGGGTACAGCCGCAAGATCATGTTTCTGAGAGCCAGCAACAACAATCGGGCAACAACTGTGTTAAGCTGCTTTCTTACTGCTGTAGAACATTTCGGTTTACCTGTGAGGGTAAGAAGTGATAAGGGGGGAGAGAATGTGGAGGTTGCTTTATGCTGGAACACCCTCTTCGTGGACCAGGTAACTATAAAGAATAGGTCATAAGTACATGTTATTTAAAATCTATTTTTATCTAAGAATTATCCTTTTGTAATATAATTTATTCAATAAAAAAATGAAATAATTTAATACTTTTTATTTTTAATATTTTGGGAATATTTTGTGCTGTAACCGAATGAATAGCACGAGGAGCCATAAAGACTGTTTGTAATGTCAAACTTAACTAATGCATTTCTACAAATGAATGCAGTATTATTAATTACACAGACTCACTGCTTGAATTAAATACTATGCCATTCCTTCCCGTTCACCAGTTATTTTGATATTTTAAGGAAGCTCACAACAAACATCGTTTTCAATGTCCAGCTGGATTGTCTGTGCACAACTAACATTTTCTAGACTTACGGACAATTGTGTTGTCTGTGCCTGGAATTCTTTCACAAAGTTCATCCAGTTGGCACTTGTTGAGGACAGCTACAAATACCATACTTTTCGTCCTACTCATTGTCTGTTCTCACCACTCATACTAATGACCCGCCTGACTACCTACATGTAATCATGTGTTCTTCTGGCTTCACCTGGCAACAAAGAGACATTATTATTATCAATTAAGTTACCCGTTTGAATACTTTGTATTGCCTTGCGTTCCTGAGTTGTCTTCTGTTGAAGAGATGCCATTGAAGTCTTTTGTTGATTCCATCCTCATGTCTGCTTGAAGTGGCACCTCCCGCAGTTTCTATTGAAGTCTCTCGAAGTTTCTCTTAAACTGCAATTCATAGACTGGCCACTAGTGATCGGCTCCAGAAGTGAGCAGAATCTTATTGAGCTCCATGTTAAAATGCCCAACTTAACAGCAGAATAAAACATGTTTACAGTCTGGTACAAATTGTGGTTTTCGTCTATTCGGCTAATTTTTCCCTTCATGACAACTGTGAGGGGGTGAATTTTTTTAATTTTTATAACTCATTCGTTAACATTATTTAAAGCCTTAAAGTTCTGCATAATTAAGGCATCTTTGAGTGACTGGTGGATTGCCATTTGTCTGCTGTCTGTTAGTCATCACGTCACCTCAGCTCCGCCCACGTATCGCCTCTTTGCCCATTGTCAGTTATCCAGGAGTGACACGCGATGACGCGCTGCCAAGATGGTGACGGCCAGCTCGTCCCTACTTTACACTACAAAACTGCTCTTCTAGAATCCTATGGGTGACGTCATGGACACTGCGTCCATATTCTTTTTCTGTACTACCATCTGGGAATGCAATGGCTTCTTAATACAATGCTCTCTATTTTTTGAGATGCAGTTGCAGTGGTTTCCAACTGATAGAGCTAATATAAAGATAATGTACATAATCTTCACCAACCATTTCAAGGAGGCATTTGTCTATACTGCTAGTGATTTGTCTCCATGACGAGTTAAATGAGCTACATCAAGGAAAATCTTCCACAACTGGAAATACTTTGCAATTTCTCTCATCCCTGCTGTGGTTGCAGAGCTCCATCTACAATGTTGTCATTGGTCTTGAGAACCTCATCAAATGCTCAATCCACATATCAAAATGTATTGCTGTTTGCAAGCAGGTTGTTTTGACCCTGCATTCCCCACCAGTAGCCCAGGTTGCCTCTCTTCCAGCACCCCAAACAATGCAAGTTATCAACTTGTGAGAGACAACACATTAACAACCACCTATCCCTCCAATGTGGAGCAAATGGTAATCTCTTCCTGTGGAAACCACATATCTCATTATTAAAAAACACACTCCAGTATCACGCTCTCAACAACTCAGTACAATAAAACTTTATCAGCAATCTCTCTAGCGCTTTGTCTCTCTGGTCCAAGAGTGCATCTCTCTCTGCAGTGCTTGCAGACCTCGCTAAACCACGCCCCCTCCACCACAAGATCTAATGCTCATTTCAAATGCAAAGATGTCAGCCAATCACAATAGTGGGCATTTAAACTGAAGGCTCACAGCAAACATGTCCCTTTAAGCAGAGCTTTCAAGCCAGAGAGTAAAATCTATTTATAAATAAAAGTAATTTTTTTCTATACTATGACATTTTATGATGTAAAAATCATACTAACAATATAAGTACAGCTCAGGATACATTATAAAATAAATAAAAAAATCCATGCCATGAGAACTTTAAAGTCTTGTGTTGATTCCATCAGTGTGTCTGCCTTCATGTAGGTAATGATAATTATTATTAATGAATAGGAATTGACCTTTTTTCTTTTTTATAGAAAAGACCAGTTTTATCACTGGCAGAAGTGTACACAACCAGAGGATTGAGCGTCTTTGGCGGGACATCTGGTGTGCAGTCACTTCAAATTATTATGTTGCCTTCCAGTCCCTTGAAGAAACTGGGACTCTGGACATTCAAAATGAAATTCATGTTATCTGCCTACATTACGTGATGCTGCCTCGGATCAACATGCACCTGGATCTGCTCCGGAGAACATGGGATCAACACCCTCTCTCCTCTGAGGGGAACCGTTCTCCACAACAGCTGTGGGTAGGAGGCCAGCTTCTAACGACAGAGACCCCTTATGATCCAGTAAGTAGCCTGACACTGTTTTGTTCAGCATAACCTCAAAAAAACTGATATTAAACAATACAAGTGAAATTCATAATGTTAATTTTTTTAGACTGATTTCAGCTACTGGGGAGTAGATTGGGATGGCCCTGTACCACAGCCAGATGATGCCCATAGTGTTGAAGTCCCGGAATCGCCCACTTCTCTCCAGGATGCATTGCTGGCTGTGCTTCGAGAGAATATTGATCCATTGATGAACAGCACTTCTTTTGGCACAGACATATACCAAGAGGCTGTAAGACTGTGTGAGGCAGTTCAGTTTATATCTTAATCATGTTGGTTTCTATTTGCTTCATAGTTCTTGCCTTTTTGATAGTCATTTTGTTTGCATACAAAGCATTGTTACCCTGAGACAAATGAGGAGGTTTGTAACAGTATGTATCAAGATATATATATATATATATATATATATATATATATATATATATATATATATATATATATAAAAAACAACTCTGTCTGTTTTTCAAATGAAAGTACCTGAAGACCCATAATGTGTGTTTTTATATAGCATTTTTACAATATAGACTGCAGCATTCATAGATGTTCTGGCTGTACATCAGCTCTAGAAAAAGTTATTGTCCAGCTTAAGCTTGTGTGTGTGTTTTTGTGATGGAATGTACACCTATGGAATGTCCTCACTAAGATTGCAAAACAAACGTGTGTGTGTGTGCACAACATAAATGTGTACATCCTCTCTGAAAGACAGATTGGGGTTCTTTAGAGACCCCACACACACACACACACACACACACACACTGTTGTAACATTAAGACAATTTTGGATCAACAGGTTAGAGTATTGAACCAAAAAATAAAGTAAAAATTAAAATAATAATGGCCTTGTATCAAGGCCACTGAATGAAACCGGCCTTAATTTTAGCTTTCATTTAGTGATGAGTGATTTTTGGTAGTTTCAGTAAGGAGGAGGAGGACAACAGCCATCAAGTCTAAAAGCTTCTTACTCTGAGAAAAACAATCTTTTCATAGCTTTTGATGACTCTGAAACTACCAACTGTAGCCAAATCACAATAAAGTCAGCCTTTTCCAAGGCAAAAAAAATAGACTTCTGAGAATCCATTCTCTGGTTCCATGAGACCAAGTCAATCATTTTGTATGTAACAGCATCAGAAACGTTATGGTGTTGGTAAAGGATGAGTACAGTGGAGAGTGCCTGGTTACCACAGTGAAGTTAATTTGTTTTGAGAAGTTCATCTTTTGGGATTTATCACGCTGAAGGTGTGCTTTATAAATGATCTCATGAATTCCATCACCACTGTGTGATGTAATACAAACTACCCAATCCTCATTCCTGTATTTATGTGCAGTTTTTCAATATGACAATGCCCTCTACCACCCTCAGTACCACGACTGAGGTGAGACCCTTGAGCAAGGCACTGAACTCTCTTGTGTAACAGTGTGTTAAATGCAGAGCACAAATTCCAAGTATGGGTCACCATACTTGGCCACACTTCACTGCAAAGTAGAGTAGAATAATTATAATAGGGGCTCATTGTAACGCAGTGTGATATGCACCACCTGCACAACTGGGATTAACCCTGGCTCGTGTCCTCTGCTGTTAGATCTCAATTGTTAAATAACAGATTACAATAAGATTTGTCTCATTTTAAATAAACACCAAAAATTGAGATGAAAAAAGAACTTAAGACATTTACTTATGCTATGGTTAAATACATTTTCAGTGTAATCTTCCAAATATATATATTTTTATTTTTAGCGCATGTATCTCTCTCGATGTAGTGTTGATATGATAACAAATAAATACACTAAGTATGCTCACCCATATTTTGAAATAATGCTGTTCGCACTGTCAGTGTTCTTCTCTGATTAGTTTCATGTGAATGAAGGTTTAAGAAGAACCTGCACTTAGGCCCTGGTTGTGTGCGCGACTTTTCGTTCGGAAAAAATAAAATAAATATCTGTAATTTAATAAAGTCTTCCTGTAATTTTTAAAAGTTTGTAAGTTTGTTGACATTTTAACGTGTTAATGCTAAATGGAGTTATGATTAGGTCGGCAGAGAATTGTCTTTCTGCGAATCATCAAGAAATTATGTTCTATTCTATCTAAACGGATATGAGGTAAACGCGTGATTACATTTCTCCAAATGTGCGCACTTTTGGAGTAGTTTTATTGTGTACCAAAGTAAATGGGAGCAAACGCGATCGAATATGCAGGTTTCAACTATTCAGAATATCCACCTTATTTAGCAAAATGTTGCATTCCTATCAGAAATATTAGCATAATTGTAAATAGTTGTAAAAAAATAAAAGCTCAAGGTTTATCAGTAGATGTATTTTAAAAATGGTTATGTAACAGCTGCCAAAAGTATAGTCCACTGAGGTTTGTAAATAATTTTCAAATATATATTTTTTCAAACGCTATGTTCACAAATCGCACTACATAATAAATAAAGGCTGCAGAGCACTGGCCATAGACTGTAAAAAAATGCACTGACCTATAATGCCATTTAGATCAGTTGTGCAGAGTTAAATTCAAGTTATTTTAAGACATGAAGAAATTTTAACTGAAAAAATAAGGATAATACTCACTAGTGTAATGGTTTGAAGCAAATCTTTATGAGTAAGGTTACTGTGGTTTGACTGCAGTACAAGTAGGCCTTCTGTAGCCATGAAAACAGTTCTTTAGACTAATATAACGCTAAAATTACTGTAATGGTCATTTTATGGTTATATATATATATATAACCATAAAATGACCATTACAGTAATTTTAGCGTTTTGCATTTTGCTGCCTTATTTTATTAGCTAGCCTTTTTCATTAACTGAATGTAATGCTCTTACAATAAAACAAATATTAATACACTGCAAACCACAATATATATTAATTATTTGCATGTGTGGATTGATAAAATAAATAAAAGGTTATAATTTCCCAATTTTACTTTAATTGCTGATTGTGAACATGGACACTTTGAGGCACAGCGAAGCCATTTTTTATCATTGCGCGGTTTTTTGGGGAGGGGAGCTGTGGGGGGCAATATATAGGCCAACACCACCTATATAACTAACCATTCTCGGTCATGTCCCAAGACGATCGGTAAGTTGCGGAAATTGATACGATTTTTGCTAATGACAAGCAAAATTTGCTAAAGTTTATACTTTCAATGAGTTTGTGCACAAAGAATGCCATCCACTAAGCTTGATGTATGATTTTCAGTATTGTTTTTATTAAATTGTGGCTGGTCAAATGTAAAAGGGTTTGAAATGTGCATTAAATGTAATAAATTTAATTATCGCTGTAAAAATAGTAAAAATTCACACTGTAACGTTAAATCAATTAATGTTCCATTAATTGATGTAAACGTTAATGTCATTATGTCACTGAATTAAAATACAAATGCAATTTAAACATGTAATTGATTGTCTTTTGTACAACTTGACAAAGATGCCATTTTAAATAATGGTGCGCATTTTGAGAGAGTAAGTTAAACGCTATACATTTAACACACTAAATATAGCGTTAATGTTTATCGTATTTAAAAGGGTTTAAGGAAGCTTTATTTATGTTTGCACTGATAAGATAAGAACCAAGTTAGTCATAAAGATTAAGTGTTATAGATTTAACACTATTCACTATTCTCAAACATGCCCCACAGCTACTATCGGTTAATTATGTTGATCTGACTTTGGACTTTAATTCGTTTAAAGTATGATTTGTAAATTAAAAGTGTGTTGGTATAATATTACATACGTCACTGTTTTAAAATACAAATACAATTTAAACATTGAATGTAGGCTGTTAACAATCACATACGCGCTATAACACTTACAGTTGTTCCTATTCAACTGTGAGACATGTAATTACCGATTGTTTCAAGTGCAACTTGACAAAGATGCCATTTTAAATCATTGCGCGCATTTTGGGGGTGGGGGTGGGGTGAACATGCGTTACAGGACTAACCATTCTCAAAAATGTACCAGCTATTGGTTCGTTAATGTGACATGGACTTCAATTCGTTTAAAGTATGATTTTTAAATTGAATGTGTGTTGATGAAATGTTACTCAATCAAAATAAATGCTTGGTTGATGGTTTATTTGTTTTATTCATAGGCTACTCTTTAGTACAAAAAAGGTGGCCATGAATTAAGAATTATTTTAACAATGTTTTCAGCATAAATGGGTACATACCATATATAGACATGTACATTTTGTTGTGGGGTATAAAAAGAAAGTTTGTGCTTTTAATTGAAAACATTAATATTAATTACATTTTGAGACAAAAACACCATGTTATTCTCTGTAGCTTGAGTTTGTTGTGTTTTGCTGTTGATTAATTCTGATTTGTTTTTACAGCATGCAAAGCAATAGTGAGGCAGCACAACTGCTGCGGGATGCAGCCCAGGTTTTAGGTGGACCAAGACAGGCTCCTGATACTTTTATTGGTAGACAAGAGAGAGTACAAGCTACGCTCTCATCTCTGTTCAGGCCATATGGTTCCAGGGACAGAGTAAGGGCAAGGTCCAGGCCTTTCACCACTCCGTGGTGCCATGATTTTTTCTGTCTGGCTGAACCAAACACAGTGTCAGTTCCAAGGCCAGAGGAAACTGTGTATTTACATTCTGTTGGCCTTGGAAAACGCCGTGTCAGATTCAGAGATAATAAATGTTTATTTCAAGAATTTTGTACAGCCCTGTATGAATTCTTTCCGGCACTAAGACAGAGCGGTGGCTTTAAAATAATGAGGGCCACTCGGAATAAATCATTGATTGACATACCAATGCCATCAGGTGGCTACACAATTGACTACCTGAGAAATGAAAGTGGACTTAACAGGGCAATGGCCTATGTGGTACCTTTGCAGCATCGAATGATGCCATGCAACCAGGAGGTTGGTGAACAGGTAATAAGAAAAAATCTAATCTTTAAAAAAAAAAAAATATTTTACGTTTATTGTGAATGAAAATTACAACTTTGATTTAATTCTGTATGTATAGATGCTTGCAATGGAGACATGCCACAAATGCTCCCTTGAGGTGCCACTTTGTGACCTGCAAAGGCATTTAGGCCATTGTCACGAAAAGTAAGTTGAAGGTTTTGTTGATGCAAATATGAAAATTCATACACCTTTACACTTTAACACATACAGTAAGGGCAATTTAGTTAAGTTAACCTGCTGTCACACACAGAGAACATGCAAACTCCCCAGCTATTAAACAACATGAGACATTTTGATGGTGCAGACTGTAATATTGTTTTTTACTTTCTGTAGGAACAAATACATTTTGTGTTTAGTTATTGACTTGCACTTGTTGTGTTCCATTGTGTGTAGTACTGAACATGAACAAGAAAATGTTTCCAGTCCATCAACATCTTCCACGTAAGTCTTTATAAATTATTTTTCTTTTAATAATTTTAACAACAGTTTTAAATAGTTCATAGACATGTTTGGTTTTACTCACACTAAACACTCAAATACTTTAGGGCAACATTTTAATATTGTGTCACCATTCAGTTTTCATTGCTTTATATGAATCTTCATCCAAGATACACATTCTGTCCTGAATGAGAAAGATCAAGCATTCACAACTTGTAATTAATCTTGATATATTAATAGTATTACTGCTTATATATGTGACCAGTCAGTTTATAAAAAAGCTATATAATTTATATGAAAGTTCATAAAAACATGCTATATTAACCATTTCATTATGAATAAAATGCTCAACAATATGATCCATGTTGTATTTTAGAGTGGAAGGATTGCAGACGGACAGAAGTGTATCACTTAGAGTGGGACTGATGTTGAACGTCAACATGTCTGTCTTCAACAGTCGTATGGGTAATTCCACTTTACACATTTTAACATCTTATTTTCTAATTGTACATTATAAGCCCATTGAATTTCTACAACATTGTTTTTGCTTGTTTAGTTCTACCATTGAAGAAAATAACAACACCACTCAATGTCCCTGCAAAGAGGTTCGAGGATCTTTTAAGAGAGACATTTCCACAGTTAAAAAAAATAGATTATGAATTCTGCAGGGTAGACCGCCACAGAACAGTGCATGTTTTGCCGGTTGAATTAAGGACACCAAAGGATGTGAAAATGTACCCTGACATGGGACGGTCTGCTTTATATTTAAGACCAAAGGTACAGATCTTACATTTGTTTTACTTTGTGACCATGAAAAGTGCGTGAAAATTGGTCAATTTATTTTATAATATTAACATTGATTGTACAGTGCTTACATGAAATCTATGTTTATGTTGTTTGTAAGGTGGATCTTGAGGAAAATGAACCTGAAAGCAGTATTGTCATGGAACAGGTTTGTTGTAAATTCCAATTAGTTTTTTACAACAGAATATCTTATCCGGGAGCACTTCCAGTCCCCCCCCCCCTCCCCATGTAGTCATTAATTGTTTCCCTTCAAGCTGTTATTCGATAATCAAAATTACATATGTAAACTTTTTTCCTGTTCATTTCTTTCTGACTTTAAATATCTTGAATGCTTGAATTGCTTCATTTAGTATACACAAATGTATTAATATGCAAATTTGTCCCCACCTACGTTCATCCACTTTGAATACCTGATCCAGGTCTACATTAGTAAATACCACATGATGGCAGTGGACATAATGACTTAATCAATCCATATGATTGAACCTGAAAGTTATTTAAAAGAAGAAGAGCTAGAGTGAATTATACAGCCTTGTCTACAAGTCCATGTATCAGAATCATAATTTCTGCATTGCTCTCTACAGTCAGATACATTGTACTATGTATTGATTACACACATAATGTTGGATTGACTTTGTTATCAAACAGCTAATAAAGTGTTGTTCATTTTATAAACCGTTATTGTGACTTAAGGTTGACCTTGAGGACAGTGATTCAGAACCAGAGAGCAATGTTATACAGGTTTGTTTTTTACATTTCACTATGGGCCCTCATTTTGCATTGAACACTTGTATATTACAGCTTTAAATAACTGTCTTGTTGTACTTCATTCTGTCATTGTTATAAGGAGGACTTAGGGGGGAGTCGTGAAAGTCATTCACAGTCAGAGGACAGCGTCATAGTACAGGTATTTTAAGGAGAAAAAAAACATCTTTGCATGTAGACCATTTACAGTAAAAATGTTATTTCCGTAAAATGTGCTCCATGTAATAAACAATGTACATAAAAAAAATTTAAGTAAAAGTATATGATAATTGTTATCTTGTGTATCAAGTGTAGCATTAGTTCTGACAGGTCACGTTAGTCAAGCTCGCATCGGCTGACTCTCAGCTGACCCACGTGTAGGAGTACGATTCCTGTCACATTTTAAAATTTGGAACTGTGGAGCAATAAGTTTTACTTTACTGTTTGTGAACAGAGTGGTTAGAATTCAATGGTAGTGATTTTAAAAGGTTCAATATTGTGAAACATTCTGTCGAGCATGCCTTTTTTTCTTTTAAGGAAGACCAGACAGTGAGCCATGTAGAGTCTGAGGACAGTGATGCCTTACAGGTTGTTGTCATGTACCATACACTTTGTTAAAATGTCAAAACATGCAGTTATTTTGATATTATTTTGAATGCTTTTGTAATTTAATTTTGTAATTGTTTAAGGAATGGAGGGCTTTACGGCAACAGCAAGACGCAGAATATGCTCTTTCCTAATAACTGATCAAGAAAAGGTTTTATTTTTATTTTTATGTAATAATGACAACTTGAAAATTATTGATTAATTTAAAGTATTTATGACATGACTTTTTTCCCCTTGACCTCAGTAATGTTAGTTACTGCAACAAATTGCAACAAAAGAGTTTATTACTTATTTATTCATTTATTATTATAGTCTCGCAATTAAGCAACACTCTTGAAACAAGTCTCTAAACATTCATTACATGTTTCTTAAATCCAGTGTCATGTTTCCTATAACAACAGGATCAGAAGATACGTGAAGCAGAAGAAAATGAACAGAAACGCTTAAAGGTAGGACTTTTGTACTAGCTTTGTTGTATTTTTCAGAATCCAGTTTAAGGAGAAAATAGCAATGGTGATGACTTATGAATTTGCACATGGTTTGTCTTAAAGCATATTAAAAACACTACCTAAAAACATAGATATTCACCCAAGGGCATCTTTAACTTTTGCAGATAATTGATGAACGAAAAAACAGAGTCCCAGAGGAACCTGCTGATGGCATGCCATTGAAGTTCAATTTCCCAGATGACTCCATAAAAATTAGAAGGTTTCAACCATCTGATCTTATGCAGGTAAGAATGGTTCAATAAATAAGGGATAATCCACAGCTAGCTGTGCAATAAACAATTTTTATGCATGACGTGGAGGCAAAGAACCGCTTATACCATGGCCATTCCCAGCACTGACAACTTTAAAGCTGTTATTGATGTTACCAGCGCAATAATTGACTGGAACACAAAAACGTGGCATACTATATATACATAAAAAGATACCAGTAATGGCTATATACAAACCTGATTCCAAAAAAGTTGGGACACTGTACAAATTCAGTGAATGTGGAAGTTTTAAAGTTCAATATTTTATTCAGAGAATACAACATAAATTGCATCAAATGTTTAAACTTAGAAAATTTATAATTTTAAGGGAAAAATGTTGCTTTAAAATTTCATGGCATCAACACATCTCAAAAAAGTTGGGATGCAGTGCCGTCTAAGGGCCTGAAGATCACGGGGCATCCAGTAAGGTTTTCCAGCATTGACCCTTACGCAGAGATTGTTCCAGATTCTCTGAATCTTTGGATGATATTATGCACTGTAGATGATGATGACTTCAAACTCTTTGTAATTTTTCTCTGAGAAACTTTCTGATATTGCTCCACTATTTTTCGCCACAATATTAGGGGAATTGGTGATCCTCTGCCCATCTTGACTTCTGAGAGACACTGCCACTCTGAGAGGCTCTTTTTATACCCAATCATGTTGCCAATTGATCTAATAAGTTGCAAATTGTTCCTCCAGCTGTTACTTATATGTACATTTAACTTTTCCGGCCTCTTATTGCTACCTGTCCCAACTTTTTTGGAATGTGTAGCTCGCATGAAATCCAAAATGCAATATTTGGCATGACATTTCAAAATGTCTCACTTTCAACATTTGATATGTTACCCATATTCTATTGAGAATAAAATATAAGTTTATGAGCATTGTAAATTATTACATTCATTTTTTTTTTCACAATTTGTACAGTGTCCCAACTTCTTTGGAATTGGGTTTGTACAACAAACAAACAAAAAAAAAACAGCATAAGCCGTCAGTGAAATGATTGGAGACTAAAATTTATGTTTATTTTTAATCAGTTAAGGAACGTTAGGTCTAGCATTCTATCTGCTTTGAATAATACACAGATAAAGTAGTGGGCGAGATTACATTTATTGGAATTATATAGAGATGAGGGATGCATATAAGGACTGTTCAGCATCTTAACAACCAGGAAGCTGCTTTTAATTTCTTAAAAAAATAAAATAAAAACCTAGTTGAGCAATATAATGTAGCGATTCAGTAGCTAATGGGGCAGCATTAAGTTTCTGTGCAAGTGAATTATATGTTCAGGGCATTGATATAGAGTTTAATGCACACAGCTAATCCGAAATCAAATATTGAGACAGAGCATGGTATAATTTACATTTATTCAATGCAGTAAACCAGATGCAGACCAGAAAACCTTATGCAACATTGTTGTATTAGTGTGAAATTAAATTTTTATGAGTGGTACATGGTTTTACAAAGTTTTTGGGTTTTCAGGTCCTTTTTGACTTTGTTGGATCACATAACCATGCAACAGAGTTTTTCATCATCCGGGAGATAACATCAGCCCTGTCAATTATAAGCACTGCCTTTGGAACACTTCTGGACCACAACATAACTTCTCCATTGAATATTCATGTACAATGGTTGCAGATGGAGGATATGCAGGTGACAATTGCCTCATTAATATTTCTGACTGACAGCTTCTAGTTGTTTTGAATGCATTTAAGAAGCACATGAATGGGTCAAATCAAGTATTGGGTAACACTTAACAGTTAGGTACCATTAAATAACATCTGATAGAGCAGTAGTTTGTTAACAAACAATGAATAATACTTTCACATTGTTTATTATTCTTGAGTTTATCTGTTAACATTAGTTAGTAGCAATAATGTTTCTTTTCATTATTAATTTCGGTCCAATAAAAATATTTAATTAAAGTAATACAATATGTATTAAAAAATGAATGTTAATAAAATAAAATTGTTATTTGTTCATTGTTATTTCATGTTATCTAATTCATTACATTTTGAAAAGAGTTATCAATACTTTATAACTGTTCAGTATTAAAGAGTAAGTTCACACAAAATGAAAATTCTGTCATCAATTACTCATATTCATGTTGTTCCAAACACAAATTAAGATTTTTTAATGAAATCCAAAAGCTTTCTGACATCTGATAGACTGTAACATTGCCACTTTGAGGCCCAGTAAAGATATCGTTACATTAGTCCATGTGACTCCAGTGGTTCAACCTTAATGTTGAGAAGCGATGAGAAAACTTGTGCTCAAAAACTAGCAAAAATAAAAACTTTATTCAACAATCTCTTCTCTTTCAAGAAGGCTATTTTATTATTGGCCTATGATGTTATTGTGAGCACGAGCACCACTTAATGTGTGTGATGCTTGCACAGGAGCTGGTCAATAATAACCCAGATGCGCTGCACTGTATTTACAAGTTAAACAGCATAGGAGACTGACATGGAAGAGAAGAGATTGCAGAAAGCTTTTGCGCAATTAATTTGTGTTTTGAAGATAAACGAAAGTCTTATGGGTTTGGAAAGACATCAGGGTGAGTAATTAAAATAATGACAGAATTTTCATTTTTGGGTGAACTAACCCTTTAATCTTTAAAAGATATATTTTATTTAAATTTTTTAAAAAACACTGTATTCATTATTACAGACTTTTCCTTCAACCACATCAGAGCCTTCACCTCCGGCTTCTCCAGAACATTCTCCTCCGGCTTCTCCAGAACATTCTCCTCTGGCTTCTCCAGAACATTCTCCTCCGGCTTCTCCAGAACATTCACCTCCGGCTTCTCCAGAACATTCTCCTCCGGCTTCTCCAGAACATTCTCCTCTGGCTTCTCCAGAACATTCTCCTCCGGCTTCTCCAGAACATTCTCCTCTGGCTTCTCCAGAACATTCTCCTCCGGCTTCTCCAGAAATTTCTCCTCCAGCTTCTCCAGAACATTATCCTCCGGCTTCTCCAGAACATTCTCCTCCAGCTTCTCTAGAAATTTCTCCTCCAGCTTCTCCAGAACATTATCCTCCGGCTTCTCCAGAACATTATCCTCCAGCTTCTCCAGAACATTCTCCTCTTTCTTATGCAGAGCCTTCACCTCTGCCTTCTCCAGTGGCATCACCAACAGCTGCAGTAGTCTCCACACCAGAGTCAGTGGAGAATGATTAAATTGTAGATTAATTTACATTGTTTAAATATTTTTAAATTTACATGTAGTAAAACCAAACTGACACATGTTTGTATTTTCTCTTTTTTTAGCATTGACCTCAATTCATTGCTGCGTAACATGCAGAACAGAGTGGATTTCACATCAACACCACCGTCAAACCAAATTAATGCCACGCGAGACAACATCCTGGGAAGTGCCATTCGAGCTTTTCGCCGGCAGCGGTTTGATCCGGAGAAAAAACTGGATGTTATTTTCAGAGATGCTAATGCTATTGGCGAGGGGGCAGCTGATGAAGGTGGTCCCACAAGAGAGTTTTTAACTTTATTGATGAAGGACATACATTCCTGCAAATTTTTGATGGTCCTGACTGGCAGAAGACTCTTTCCTGCAACTCCAAAGGTGACTTTTGTCCATTTTTCCAAAGGTGTACTATATAAGCAATATCACACAAGTAGCCGTCTGATATGGCTGTATATCAGCACAGCTGTGATTGCTGATATACAGCCATATTAGATGGCTACTTGTGTGATATTGCATTTTATACAACAGTTAGACGGCATAGTAAGAAACAACATTGGGGTGTTGAACTACTTCCTTCTGCCACAGATTCAAATCTCAAGTTGACAGCTTAACAGTTGTGCCCAAGCCTCCATAACTAATTTTAAAGCGTCACTTAGAACTAGAAAGGATGAACATTGAGTCGCTTCATTGAGATGTATTGTATTATGTTGAGTACATTATTCTGAGAGAGAGCGACCAATACTATAGATATAGAATGACACTTCGTTTCTATCACTTGTGAATATGAGAAACTGCAACACAGCATGCAGAATAGTCCCCACCTTGTTAAGTTAATGAGCCAGTCGCTGATTGGTAAAATAATTGCGTTACTGCAGCTGCCAGCTCTGGTTCCCATGAAACCTGAGACCAAGGCTTAGGACTGCACATGCGCATTGGCTCATTGAGCCTGACAAATAAGCCTTATTAATCCTACATGAGCATAAGAAACAACATTTATGGGACAGTTCATGTGAAATTGTTGCTGATTTGAAATATTTAATTTAATTGTAAGTTCAGCTAGCAGTTGAACTGTGTCTTATGGTTATTTAAAGTAAAAACAACTTACAACCTAATTTCTGTCCCTTTCAATATAAAAGTCCTTGCAACTCACTCATACAGACAGGATTTGCCACCATCTAATGGTGTAATAAAGTAACTTAAAATTAAAGTCACAAACTACCCTTCACTACGGACCCTTTCTCAATTCCAAATACTGCATATTAGTTATGTAAAATATTATTAATTGGACAATATTTCAATTAAATATATGTGTATAAATATATATATGTACACACAGATCAGATGCATGTTTGTCTATTTGTGTTTCAGCTTTGTACGACGGTTTGTACAAGCAGGTTGGACGAATTATTGCAGTCTGCCTCGTCCATGGTGGTGTCGAGCCACACTTTTTTTCTGAGAGACTATTTCTTCAAGTGTGCAACCTTAAGCCTCCCGCACCAGACATCGAAGAGATAGTCGACTATGAGTTCAAAGAGAAGATGAAAGCGGTAAGATTTTTGCAATCCTTGTAAAAATTAGTAATGCCCATATCAAAGGCCATATTTTGTGCCATTTGTTGTGTAAATTTCTTAACTCCATTCCTAGGGACCATTATGTGAATCCAAAGGCTGTACACTTACTCTATCTTAAATGCCTCATGATTTAGATCCAATCGGCACAGAATGTTGCTGATGCACAGAAGGCCATCACGGGGGCTGCTGATGAACTGGCAATGTTGGGGTCACTGCGGCATATACAGTCCTTGCAAGACAGGGATGATATGGTGAGAGCAGCAACAAACTTCTTGCTGGAGAGCAGATTGAGGGATTCTGTGGAACAGTAAGTTTCTGAATTCAGCCTACTAATGTCATATCTTAATAAGTCATACAACTAGAACAAGGCTTTTCAAAACAGAAAAAAACTAAACATTTGTGTAGAACATTGATGAGATAACTCATCAATTATATTTTATATATATATATATATATATATATATATATATATATATATATATATATATATATATATATATATATATATATATATGGTCCAATATGTGGCAACAATACAGGGAGTCAGTTGGTACAAGAATACTATGAAATTGAAGGTTAAAAAGTTTTTACAATAATAAAGTTATACAATATGCAGTTATACACTACAATATTACATAATTATGGTTATATTCGAATTAGTTTCTTGTGACATTGTTTTCAAGCTCTTTTATTGAATAAATGAATGAGGCATTTATAGATGTCTTTTCACCGTTGAAACACTGATTGAGCGATTACATGATATACATATTTTGGGAAAGCTGTACAGCATCTTTTAACATATCTTCATATGTTTAACCTATGTTCTTAAATGGTTATTTCACATTGTAAAGCATTTAGACATTCACATTCATATGCCACACATTAAAAGCACCAAAACGATAGTTCTTGTTTGAATTTCATAATACAATTTGAAATCTGTATATTAATTTGAATAATGTGTGTGTGTGTGTATAATATATATATATATATATATATATATATATATATATATATATATATATATATATATATATATATATATATATATATATATAATGCCTTTTTTGAAAGAATTCTGTTAATGATTCTTAACTAATCATTTCTTTGTTGCTTGCATGAAGGCCTACTAGGGAGGTCTGTGTCCAACACTTTGAAGACCCCTTAAACTGAAAAAGTTGCTTGTTTATGATTAAATCATTTTTAAATCTTTTTTTTTTTTTTAGATTTAAAGAAGGCCTGGAGTGTTTACAGTTTCTGGAGAATTTGCAAAAGCATCCCAATCTCTTTAGGGGAGTACTAACGTTCGAGGAAAAGCCACTTACAGCAAGAGATTTGGCTGAGCTCTTTGTTCCACAGCTGTCTCCAGTTGGCACCAACAGACGAGCACTGGAGAACAGAATAGTCTGTTTCTGGAGAGATTGGCTTCTAGATGTGGAAGGTAACATTATATAATAAGTTATAAGGTTTAGGGTTTTATGGATGTCACAAATAACATATGCCCTTACACAATACATGTTTGTTAAAGAGATTGCAATTCTGTAATGGACTCACCCTTAAGTTGCTCCAAACCTGTATTAATTTCTTTGTTCTGCTGAACACATAAGAAGATATTTGGAATAATGTTGGTAATTATTAAAATAAAAAATTTGATTTCTCAATTCTTATCAATTGCCATTTGTATGATCCAATATTTAGGGCCCGAGCACTGATGGTGTGAGGACCCTTTTGGAATTGCTCCGTTTATTATTATTATTAGCTTAAAGGACCATTACGTAACTATACCTTTAATATATCAAACCTATAATATCATTAACTACTACAAAATATACATAAAAGAAAGAAAAAGTGATCACCATATCATGTCTTTTTTTTCTTTGATATTTGTTATTATATTTTGTAATAGTTAATGATATTAAAAGTCCCCATGTAATAGTCCTTTTGGTTTCTCCCATCTCCAATGAGTAGCTAAAGACATCTACACCTGTGACTTACTGCTTGTCATTAGAAGCTCTGGTTGCTATAGAAATAGACAGTGTTCTAAGATGCATATTTAAAGCTACACTGTGTGATATTTTCCCCCATCTAGTGGTGAAAAGGTATATGACCATCCAGTGAATATTAGTTTCTGTTCCTCTCAATTTTCGTTTTAACTCCTACGGTGGCTGATTTAGTCCAAGATTAACATGGCTTCCAGTTCGATCAAGTGATGAGGTTACTTTAGAAAACTATTATAATTTGCAGTTATTTAATTTGTCAGTTAACATGCAGGTTATGACATCTAAGTAAAATGAATAATAGTTTTACCTTTTCGTTATTTTTTACCATTTCATTGCTAACATCAGCGATCAGGTTCCCAGACGAATGCAAGCTAATCTTAGTAAAGTAACTTTTATCGGTGCTATGGTTATTCTGTATATTGTACGACATCACTAACATTAGCCAAAGTTTACATTGTAGGCTATATCAGTCTCAAGCAATCCCCCTCTTCACATTCGACACGGTGCCATCGAGTGTTAAAACGCCAAAGGCGAAGCTTGAATTTACAGGTATGTCCCTCTTTGGCTACTGTACTTTCAAGATGGAGGGGCAACATGGCGACGCGCATCCGAACCCCTCACCCGTATGTATTTACAATGGCATATTATAAACTTACGAGAATACTTTATTACTTGAAAGAAGTAAATATACATTAATGAGCACATTTTTGAAAGAACTAAGTGTTTTTAGCTAAGAATAAACTAAAAAAATTACACAGTGTAGCTTTAAGACTGTGCATGAACTTTGGCTGTCCCACCTGAAAAATGCAGGGGTTTTTTATATCATGAATCGAGAAATTTTTTTTTCATAGATGCCTTCTGAAATAAAGAGATGGTTGTAAGAAAAAATAATCCTTTATAAAAAAAAATAACCTTTTTGTGTAAATTTTTCCTCAGAGGGAGCTTCATCACCACTTAATCTAAACCAGATTTTGGCATTTGCATCTGGATCCACCTCCATTCCTAGACTGGGTTTCCCAGTAGGAGCAACGCTGGAGTTTTTACATAAGCTGGAAAATGAGCCAGCCAAGATATTTCCAGAGGCAAATACTTGTAGCATTGCTTTAAGGCTGCCAGTGCATAACCAATATGAAGACTTTGCACAATATATGAAGGAGGGCATTTTACAGGCACCCACATTTGGAATGATGTAGTTGATTGTAAAAGAAATAACATGGCAGCAACATACAAGGTGTATGGGTGAGGCTTTGTGTTGTGTTTTCCTTTAAAACTACTCAATTTTTTACTACCACTAAACATACTATTTTATGTTTGTTCAATGTTATGTTTGATTTAATTACCATTTTTGTGCCAGGTTATATTTTATTTTGAAATAGGACTAAACAGATTCTGTGTTTATCATAACACTGATAAATAAAATGTTCACAAAGGACGATATTTTACTATATTACTAAATTTGTTATGCTTGTTCAATTTTATGTTTGTTTGATGTTATGTTTGATTTAATGACCATTTTTGTGTTGGGTCATATTTTATTTTGAAATAGGACTAAACTGATTCTGTATATTTCACTGATAAATAAAATTCTTTTTTCATAGCACTAGCTGTATTTGCGTGTTTGCGTAGACAAAAATAATAAGATCTCCTGTGTTTAAGGACTGATTTCACTCATAATTTTTCTATTTGTGATGTTAAATTTATATAATCCATATAGAGTCCAGTCTTGTGCATTTTCAATAATTTTTATAGATACATCCGGTATTGGTAATACTGAGTTTACTGTTATATTGATAAGTCGAGGCTAATTTTTTTTACTATTTTGTGAACATTGAAACAAGGACTTGTTGACAAATACTTTTGAAATGAACTAAGGATTTTGAGCAAGTTCCAGGCCCTTGCAGGTAATTGCAATGCTGTTTGTATGAATTGTTTTGAGAAAAGCACTTTCTGGTAGGCAAATAAGGATGATTCGAGAAATGTAACAGAAAAACGGGATGGAAAGGGTAGTACATTCAGAAGTTCACGTCATAATTGTAATGCATTTACTTACATTTAAAACAATTTCAGAAAGTAGACTACTTTATTTACAGGGATCCAATGGTTCTTGAAAGTCCTTTCAGACACATGGATTCAAGGCCTGGAAAGTAATTGAAAACAAACAGGTTCTTGAAAGTGCTTGAATTAAGTGTGTACTATACATTTTGTTGAAGTTGCATGGTGCTATTACAAAAATTGGCCTTTATACGCTGCCAAAGCCAGAAAAAACAGCGCTAATGATTGGGGAGGAAGTGGGGAAAATGCTGCATGAGCGGATGGATCGTGATCAAGTGCAGACAGCTCTGCATAATGAGCACATAATGTAGAGCTTTTTAATGAGCTCATTGCCAGGGAAGTGCAAATTCAGTGATGCTTGGTGTTGAGATACATACAAATTGGTTTATCAAAGTTCCAACGAATAACGTTTAATAAAGTAGTGTTTATCAGCGCAGAGCTACTTTGTTTACAGAGCTTACCGGGAAAACCAATATATTTCTGCTGTTCCATAAGCGCCATCTACTGTCAGAGTGAAATTTAATTTACAGCGCATCAGTTGGTTTGTTCAGACTAGGGCATAATAACCCATATTTCACAGAGTTGTAAATGTTAACTGGTGGATCAATGCGAAGCAAATGCGCTTTAAAAAAATGTAGAATAATAATATATAGAAGTTGTATAAACTTTAATATAGCTAAAGTTAAGTTCTTTGTTACAGTCATTTCATGGTTTAGGATGTTTCCATAAACACCTATCACCCTGTGCAGGTCTTAAATGCCTTAAAATAGATTTTTTTAAAAGGTACCGTGTAGGTGATTAATAAATAATTTAGCATATTTTTAATGCATAATAAACGTGTCCATATCTTTTCATTTAATTGTAAAATTAATGAATAGTTATGATTTATAAAAAAAGAAAACTAAAACCAGTGTGAAATGTTAAAAGTAGGAATTAGAAATTCGTTGTACATGATTCCCTGCTTTTCCTGCAGGTACTAAACATCTGCAATGTTTAGTCTGGTGTCCACAAATGACAACGGACCATTTACAAAAAAAAACAGTAGGATTAAGAAACAATGTTTTTTTTTTTTTTTTACATTTTAAGAAACTCAATCAATAAATAGACCCACTGTTTTGTGACTCTACTGTGTAGCCTATATTCTTAGTTGAAGTAGTAAGTGCACTGATCGATCATCTCTTCTAGGCCTACAGCATATGAATATCACGTTGTTTAAATGTGATAAAAACCATGGCAGAATTGAAAGAGTATCCCTGGCTCTACAATGTTAATTCTCTGCTAAATTATATGCTAAATAATAATAATGAACTGCTCGTCTTTCTCTTTTACATTTACATGTATTCATTTTGCAGACACTTTTATCCAAAGTTTGAGGAATAAGGCATAGGGAGGGATTTGGAGGTGTAACTGTTTTTATAATTCTGTTAACTGTCAGATCGCCTGTCAATCAAACTTCAGCGAAACTCTAAAACTAAATATTACAACTATAAAATTAAATATTACAAATTATAAATATTATTTACATTATCTAAATTACCCCGAATGTTTACTATGTTCTTTTGTGTTAGTCAAGAGACTCTAAGTGGTGAATACAAACATAAAACAAAAGTTTTCTAGTTCTTTATAAGTAATTTATCTTTTAAATATGATAAGTTGTGTAAATTAAAATGTAGTATTTGGAATAAAAAAAGCTATATACACAAGCAAGGTAAAAGCACTTAATTGCTATAAAGAATGAATTGTGTGGAATGTATTGGAAACCCCCTTTAAGGCAGACGCAGACGTCACGTTCTGCAGGCGCAGACGTCACGTTCGGCAGACGCGGCGTCCACGTTCATTGAGACGAGTGCATGTAGCAAAGTCACTTTAATGAGCCCGGCGGAACGCCATAAGTTTATTGATATCATCCCAGCAAACACATGCGTTGTGACGTGCGTCAGTTAGTCGTCATTTGGTCAGCGTGACATTACTTTATGACAGCGTTGTGAGGCGTCGTGGTAAAGTTCCATTTTTAGAATCTTGGCTAACGTTCCAGAAGCGTCGTGAGCACGTCCTCAAAAGGCGTCGCGAGTTTATCCACAGAGAGCGTTGTGAGGCGTCATGGTAAAGTTAAATTTTTTTAGAATCTTGGCTAACGTTCCGCCATAAACGTTGTGGGAACGTCCTCAAAAGACGTCGCGAGTTTATCCACAGAGAACGTTGTGAGGACGTCATGGTAAAGTTAATTTTTTCTTGGCTAACGTTCCGCATAAACGTCGTGGGCGTCCTCAAAAGACGTCACGAGTTTATCCACAGAGAACGTTGTGAGGACGTCATGGTAAAGTTAATTTTTTTTCTTGGCTAACGTTCCATAAACGTCGGGCACGTCCTCAAAAGACGTCACGAGTTTATCCCACAGAGAACATTGTAGCGACGTGGTCCACTGGTCTTCAAAACTTTCAAGATAATTGCATTATTACAAGTATTATCTAATGTATGCCATTTGATTTATATGGACATTTGCTTAATTCATCAAAGATGTTAAATGAATCAATGTATGCAAATCGTCGTGTTCGCAAAAACCACAATAAAAAATTTAAACTATAAACGTACCACAATTGTCCCACTATCGCGGTGCCAGAAGTGGCATTGTGCACCTGAGCGGGTCATAGAACTTAAAAATGAGTTATAAATTCATGATTTAATAATTTTATTCATGTAGTGTTAATTCGTGCTGCGTGACTTGAGTCAATTTCAAACGCTGGAGCGGCGCAGAGTTACCATGGAAACGGTACAGCAACACAACTGAAAAGCCGCAAAACTCCCTCTCTCGCTGATGTTTTCACTGCTTTCAGGTGAGTTCAGCCTCTAAAGTTACACAAATAATACACACAACTGTTTCTGACACTTTTCTTGTGTGTAATTAACACGCTTCTGTTGAATATTTACTTTATAGGTAGTGTCTTAGGAAAAAAATCGGTTAACGTTAGCACATCAACCGTTTTCAGAACAGGTAACGAAGCACTTGTTTATAAAAGTTTAGGCTTTTAATCACATATTTATGTGTAAATGAGGTTTTGATAGTTTTGTAAAGTTTTTGCTGGCAATTGAATGGGTCATTGGAGGGTGGTTAATCAATTTAACATGAACACATTTAACAGAAATGTGTGCTGTTAATCGACGACGTCACTTAATTTAACGTTACACGGAGCGCGAAAAAAACTAACGTTAGTTAACATATTGATAAAATGTTCTGTGATTTCAGGAGGGACAAAAATAGCCCCTCTACAACAGAGTGGAAGGCTCCCAAGCTGCTGAAAGAGAAGTAGGAAACACAGGTGAACTGAAGAATCTCATATCCATTTTTAACAATATTTTCACCTAACAGAATTGTTTTCTGTAACGTTATTCTTCTTTCTCTTTTCTGCATGTCACCTATGCTGTAGCTTCTTTCCTTTTAATAAACCTGGCATTGTATATTTCATATTTTTGGCTCTGATAAATTATGTTGATGCTTCCATGCACTGTAGCAGAGTTTGAGCAGATCTCCTTTCGGACATCTCTTAAAGGGTTAGTTCACCCAAAAAATGAAAACCCGCAAAGCCATCCTAGGTGTATATGTCATTTTTCTTTCAGAGTTATATAAAAATGTCCTGGCTTTTCCAAGCTTTATAATGGTGGTGAATGTTGCTTCGCTTTTCTGATCAGTGCATACGCATGTTGACTTGCGTTAAAAAGGGTGACCTCAATGTTACGCTTTGTTTTGCTTTACTTTCTACGCTTATGCTCACAATACATATATGTCAAGGGTTACTCTTTAGGAATCTTTGAAAAAGACACGCACGAATACAGTAATGTTAGTTTTTTTAGTCTATAAAGTTTTAAGTATAGATATTTTTCATACACAAACATGCCATTTAACTTGAGAAGGCCTTTATTAACCTACCAGAGATGTGTGGAGCAATTATATGATGGATAGATGCACTTTTATGGACTTCAAAACGAAGCAACATTCACTGCCATTATAACACACTGCCACATTTTTTAATATAACTCTGATTGTATTCATCTGAAGGAAGAATGTCATATACACCTTTGGGACGGCTTGAGGGTGATTAAATCATGGGATAATTTTCATTTTTGGGTGAACTATCCCTTTAAGGCACTATGAACCATGTGACTAGTAAGTAAAACCTCAAACTTACACTAATGTTCAAATGTTTGGTGTTGGCACAATTCTTTGAAAAAAGTATCTAATGCTCACCAAGACGGCATTTGCTTGATTAAAAAATACAGTAAAACTAATATTGACATTTTTGGGTGAACTATCACTTTAAATATAGAAAACAGCTATTTTACATTATAATGATATTCACAATATTACAGTTTCTTTGTATTGTATTTTTGATCATATAAATGCAGCCTTGGCGACTGGTGAGCAAAAGAGACTCTTTCAAAAGCATAAAAGAAAACATAGATTAGCAAAATGATTAAGGTTCTCCTCTGTTTCAGCTGCAAGAAAAGGATGAAGATGTGATAGTGTAGCTCAGGATAAGGAAGAGGATGAAGAGGAGGAGGAACACGTAAGTTAAACAATTCTTTTCTTATACTTTTCTAACAAAAAGCAATATACCTGACTACAATATTATGCCAATTTTATTTTATTTTTTCAGCTTCCAGTTTGCAAAATATCCAAAGTGAATATATAGAGACCATCCTCCTATCCTTGCCTCAGAAGACCCTGCCCTCCACTGGTGGGGTAAGAAAGACACTCTTCCTCTTCTCTTACAGCTCTTCATCATCTCCCTCCGCCTCCTCAACACTGTCTGAAGTGTTTTCCACAGCATGGACACAGTCATAATGCTCATTTTGTTGAACAAAAAAAACTGTTGATGTATATTTTGGCCCAATAATACAGGAGAGATGCTAGAAATCTATATATTTTTTTTACATATCTCTTTATGAACGTTATTTTCTTTATTTGTTAGCTTCAGCTAAGCTCAAGGACTATATATATTTTGTAATTGTCACATTGTTCAGGTTTAGCTACATGTAGTGAAGCAATAAAGCACATCACCACCAGACATGTGTAGCAGGTGCCTCACAGGAATCTTGTGCAAATAAAAGTAATAATAAAGAAACTGATTAATCTATTTTTATGTCTTTTTTGTGCTAAATTATAGAGAGAGATTGAGAAGTATCAGTGATATAATCATTAACTACACCCATCCCTAATAATAAGACAACAAAATATTGTAATAATTGGTTACATTGTTCATTGATTATGTTGTTTGATTAATGAATTGATGTTACATTTCTGTACTCATAATTTGTTAACACTTTACACTGTTTAAAATGTGCTGGCTTAATATTTGTACAAAGTAACACTGAATAAATGCTTATTATTAAATGAATGCAGTGTGGTTTTGAGCCATTTTCTATTTGAATTTAATAGGATTTTGTATAGTTTTTTTTATTATATACAAGTACACATCCCTTAATATGTTAACTAAAAACAAAACGAATTTTTTTAGGTTTTACAGCAGAGAATGAAATGTTTGAGTGTATCAGTTCTATGGGGATTTCGAAGGTTGTGAGAAGTATATTAAAATAAAGGTGGACATGGTATTTTGGTCGTTGGGACTCTAGACATATCATAATAACGACACGCAATACAGGAATCACAAAGTTACGCCCCTGAACGTTATCTGGTACGTCGCTGCGACTAATATGGTCCATTGAGGTTACGTCCTCACAACATGCCAGTTTGGTCGTTGTGACGTGCTTGTCACGTTATAGCAACATACCACTATAACGTCGCCACGACGATTATGGGAATCACAAAGTTACGTCCCTGGAACGTTATCAGGCACGCCGCTGCGACTAATATGGTCCATTGAGGTTACGTCCTCACAACATGCCAGTTTGGTCGTTGAGACGTGATCGTCACGTTCCATCAACATACCACTATAACGTCGCCACGACGATTATGGGAATCACAAAGTTACGTCCCTGGAACGTTATCTGGTACGTCGCTGCGACCAATATGGTCCATTGAGGTTACGTCCTCACAACATGCCAGTTTGGTCGTTGAGACGTGCTTGTCACGTTCCATCAACGCATACCACTATAACGCCGCCACGGCGATTATGGGAATCACAAAGTTACGTCCTGGAATGTTATCTGGTACGTCGCTGCGACTAATATGGTCCATTGAGGTTACGTCCTCACAACATGCCAGTTTGGTCGTTGAGGCGTGATCGCCACGCCCATCAGCGATACCACTATAACGCCGCCACGGCGATTATGGGAATCACAAAGTTACGCCCTGGAACGTTATCTGGCACGCCGCTGCGACTAATATGGTCCATTGAGGTTACGTCCTCACAACATGCCAGTTTGGTCGCGTGACGTGATCGCCACGTTCCATCAGCATACCACTATAACGCCGCCACGGCGATTATGGGAATCACAAAGTTACGTCCCTGGAATGATATCTGGCACGTCGCTGCGACTAATATGGTCCATTGAGGTTACGTCCTCACAACATGCCAGTTTGGTCGTTGTGACGTGCTTGTCGCGTTATAGCAACGTACCACTATAACGCCGCCACGACGATTATGGGAATCACAAAGTTACGTCCCTGGAATGTTATCTGGCACGCCGCTGCGACTAATATGGTCCATTGAGGTTACGTCCTCACAACATGCCAGTTTGGTCGCTTGAGACGTGATCGCCACGCCCATCAACGTACCACTATAACATCGCCACGACGATTATGGGAATCACAAAGTTACGTCCCTGGAACGTTATCTGAGTGCGTCGCTGCGACTAATATGGTCCATTGAGGTTACGTCCTCACAACATGCCAGTTTGGTCGTTGTGGCGTGCCACGCGTTCCATCAACGCATACCACTATAACGCCGCCACGGCGATTATGGGAATCACAAAGTTACGTCCTGGAATGTTATCTGATGCGTCGCTGCGACTAATATGGTCCATTGAGGTTACGCCTCACAACATGCCAGTTTGGTCGTTGAGACGTGATCGCCACGTTCCATCAACGCGTACCACTATAACGCCGCCACGACGATTATGGGAATCACAAAGTTACGTCCCTGGAACGTTATCTGGTACGCGTCGCGACTAATATGGTCCATTGAGGTTACGTCCTCACAACATGCCAGTTTGGTCGTTGAGGCGTGATCGCCACGCTTCCATCAACGTACCACTATAACGTCGCCACGACGATTATGGGAATCACAAAGTTACGTCCCTGGAACGTTATCTGGTACGTCGCTGCGACTAATATGGTCCATTGAGGTTACGTCCTCACAACATGCCAGTTTGGTCGCGAGACGTGATGTCACGTTCCATCAACGCATACCACTATAACGCCGCCACGACGATTATGGGAATCACAAAGTTACGTCCCTGGAACGTTATCTGGTACGTCGCTGCGACTAATATGGTCCATTGAGGTTACGTCCTCACAACATGCCAGTTTGGTCGTTGAGGCGTGATCGCCACGTTCCATCAACGCCACCATAACGCGTCGCCACGACGCATTATGGGAATCACAAAGTTACGCCCCTGGGCGTTATCAGATGCGTCGCTGCGACTAATATGGTCCATTGAGGTTACGCCCTCACAACATGCCAGTTTGGTCGTTGAGACGTGATCGTCACGCTATAGCAACATACCACTATAACGTCGCCACGGCGATTATGGGAATCACAAAGTTACGTCCCTGAACGTTATCAGGTACGCCGCTGCGACTAATATGGTCCATTGAGGTTACGCCCTCACAACATGCCAGTTTGGTCGTTGAGACGTGATCGCCACGTTATAGCAACATACCACTATAACGCCGCCGCCACGGCGATTATGGGAATCACAAAGTTACGCCCCTGAACGTTATCAGGTACGCCGCTGCGACTAATATGGTCCATTGAGGTTACGCCTCACAACATGCCAGTTTGGTCGTTGAGACGCGATCGCCACGTTATAGCAACATACCACTATAACGTCGCCACGGCGATTATGGGAATCACAAAGTTACGCCTGAACGTTATCAGATGCGTCGCTGCGACTAATATGGTCCATTGAGGTTACGTCCTCACAACATGCCAGTTTGGTCGTTGAGACGTGATCGTCACGCCCATAGCAACATACCACTATAACGCCGCCACGACGATTATGGGAATCACAAAGTTACGCCCTGAACGTTATCTGGCACGCCGCTGCGACTAATATGGTCCATTGAGGTTACGTCCTCACAACATGCCAGTTTGGTCGTTGAGACGTGATCGTCACGTTCCATCAGCGTACCACTATAACGTCGCCACGGCGATTATGGGAATCACAAAGTTACGTCCTGGAACGTTATCAGATGCGTCGCTGCGACTAATATGGTCCATTGAGGTTACGTCCTCACAACATGCCAGTTTGGTCGTTGAGACGTGATCGTCACGTTCCATCAACGTACCACTATAACGCCGCCACGGCGATTATGGGAATCACAAAGTTACGCCCCTGAACGCGTTATCTGCGTACGCTGCGACTAATATGGTCCATTGAGGTTACGCCTCACACAACATGCCAGTTTGGTCGTTGAGACGTGATCGTCACGTTCCATCAACGTACCACTATAACGCCGCCACGACGATTATGGGAATCACAAAGTTACGTCCCTGGAACGTTATCTGCACGTCGCTGCGACTAATATGGTCCATTGAGGTTACGCCTCACAACATGCCAGTTTGGTCGTTGAGACGTGATCGCCACGCCCATCAACGCATACCACTATAACGCCGCCACGACGATTATGGGAATCACAAAGTTACGCCCTGGAACGTTATCTGCACGTCGCTGCGACTAATATGGTCCATTGAGGTTACGCCTCACAACATGCCAGTTTGGTCGTTGAGACGTGATCGCCACGCCCATCAACGTACCACTATAACGCCGCCACGACGATTATGGGAATCACAAAGTTACGCCCTGGAACGTTATCTGGCACGCCGCTGCGACTAATATGGTCCATTGAGGTTACGCCTCACAACATGCCAGTTTGGTCGTTGAGACGTGATCGTCACGCCCATCAACGACCACTATAACATCGCCACGACGATTATGGGAATCACAAAGTTACGCCCCTGGAACGTTATCTGGTACGCCGCTGCGACTAATATGGTCCATTGAGGTTACGCCCTCACAACATGCCAGTTTGGTCGTTGAGACGTGATCGTCACGTTCCATCAACGCATACCACTATAACGCCGCCACGGCGATTATGGGAATCACAAAGTTACGCCCCTGGAACGTTATCTGATGCGTCGCTGCGACTAATATGGTCCATTGAGGTTACGCCCTCACAACATGCCGTTTGATCGCGTTCCATCAACGTACCACTATAACGCCGCCACGACGATTATGGGAATCACAAAGTTACGCCCTGAACGTTATCTGCGTCGCCGCGACTAATATGGTCCATTGAGGTTACGCCTCACAACATGCCAGTTTGGTCGTTGAGACGTGATCGCCGCGTTCCATCAACATACCACTATAACATCGCCACGACGCATTATGGGAATCACAAAGTTACGTCCTGAACGTTATCTGGTACGCCGCTGCGACTAATATGGTCCATTGAGGTTACGCCCTCACAACATGCCAGTTTGGTCGTTGAGACGCGTGATCGTCACGCCATAGCAACATACCACCATAACGCCACGACGATTATGGGAATCACAAAGTTACGCCCTGAACGTTATCTGGTACGCCGCTGCGACTAATATGGTCCATTGAGGTTACGCCCTCACAACATGCCAGTTTGGTCGTTGAGACGTGATCGCCACGTTCCATCAACGCACTACCATAACGCCGCCACGCACGATTATGGGAATCACAAAGTTACGCCCCTGGAATGTTATCAGTGCACGCCGCGACTAATATGGTCCATTGAGGTTACGCCCTCACAACATGCCAGTTTGGTCGTTGAGACGTGATCGTCACGTTCCATCAACGCGTGCCACTATAACGCCGCCACGGCGATTATGGGAATCACAAAGTTACGCCCCTGGAACGTTATCTGGCACGCCGCTGCGACTAATATGGTCCATTGAGGTTACGCCTCACAACATGCCAGTTTGGTCGTTGAGACGTGATCGCCACGTTCCATCAACATACCACTATAACGCCGCCACGGCGATTATGGGAATCACAAAGTTACGCCCCTGGAACGTTATCAGATGCGTCGCTGCGACTAATATGGTCCATTGAGGTTACGCCTCACAACATGCCAGTTTGGTCGTTGAGACGCGTGATCGCCACGTTCCATCAACGCATTCACTATAACGCCGCCACGACGATTATGGGAATCACAAAGTTACGCCCCTGGAATGTTATCTGGTACGCCGCTGCGACTAATATGGTCCATTGAGGTTACGTCCTCACAACATGCCAGTTTGGTCGTTGAGACGCGTGATCGCCACGTTCCATCAACGCACCACTATAACGCCGCCACGACGATTATGGGAATCACAAAGTTACGCCCCTGGAACGTTATCAGGTACGTCGCTGCGACTAATATGGTCCATTGAGGTTACGCCCTCACAACATGCCAGTTTGGTCGTTGAGACGTGATCGCCACGCGTTCCATCAACGCCACTATAACGCCGCCACGACGATTATGGGAATCACAAAGTTACGTCCTGGAATGTTATCAGGTACGTCGCTGCGACTAATATGGTCCATTGAGGTTACGCCTCACAACATGCCAGTTTGGTCGCTGAGACGTGATCGCCACGTTCCATCAACGTACCACTATAACGCCGCCACGACGCATTATGGGAATCACAAAGTTACGCCCTGGAACGTTATCAGGTGCGTCGCCGCGACTAATATGGTCCATTGAGGTTACGCCCTCACAACATGCCAGTTTGGTCGTTGAGACGTGATCGCCACGTTCCATCAACGTACCACTATAACATCGCCACGCGGCGATTATGGGAATCAAAGTTACGCCCCTGGAACGTTATCAGGTACGCCGCTGCGACTAATATGGTCCATTGAGGTTACGCCTCACAACATGCCAGTTTGGTCGTTGAGACGTGATCGCCACGTTCCATCAACGTGCCACTATAACGCCGCCACGGCGATTATGGGAATCACAAAGTTACGCCCTGAACGTTATCAGGTACGCGCTGCGACTAATATGGTCCATTGAGGTTACGCCTCACAACATGCCAGTTTGGTCGTTGTGGCGTGATGTCACGTTATAGCAACATACCACTATAACGCCGCCACGGCGATTATGGGAATCACAAAGTTACGCCCCTGGAACGTTATCTGCGTCGCTGCGACTAATATGGTCCATTGAGGTTACGCCTCACAACATGCCAGTTTGGTCGTTGAGGCGTGATCGCCACGCGTTCCATCAACGCACCCACCATAACGCCGCCACGACGATTATGGGGAATCACAAAGTTACGCCCCTGAACGTTATCAGGCACGCCGCCGCGACTAATATGGTCCATTGAGGTTACGCCTCACAACATGCCAGTTTGGTCGTTGAGACGTGATCGTCACGTTATAGCAACATACCACTATATAACGCCGCCACGGCGATTATGGGAATCACAAAGTTACGCCCTGAACGTTATCAGGTACGTCGCTGCGACTAATATGGTCCATTGAGGTTACGCCTCACAACATGCCAGTTTGGTCGTTGAGACGCGTGATCGTCACGTTCCATCAACGCATACCACTATAACGCCGCCACGACGATTATGGGAATCACAAAGTTACGCCCTGGAACGTTATCAGGTACGCCGCTGCGACTAATATGGTCCATTGAGGTTACGCCTCACAACATGCCAGTTTGGTCGTTGAGGCGTGATCGCCACGTTCCATCAACGCATACCACTATAACGCCGCCACGACGATTATGGGAATCACAAAGTTACGCCCCTGAACGTTATCAGGTACGTCGCTGCGACTAATATGGTCCATTGAGGTTACGCCTCACAACATGCCAGTTTGGTCGTTGAGACGCGATCGTCACGTTCCATCAACGCATCACTATAACGCCGCCACGACGATTATGGGAATCACAAAGTTACGCCCCTGGAACGTTATCTGGTACGCCGCTGCGACTAATATGGTCCATTGAGGTTACGTCCTCACAACATGCCAGTTTGGTCGTTGAGACGCGTGATCGTCACGTTCCATCAACGTGCCACTATAACGCCGCCCACGACGATTATGGGAATCACAAAGTTACGTCCTGAACGTTATCAGTGCGTCGCTGCGACTAATATGGTCCATTGAGGTTACGCCTCACAACATGCCAGTTTGGTCGTTGAGACGTGATCGTCACGTTCCCATCAACGCCACTATAACATCGCCACGCACGATTATGGGAATCACAAAGTTACGCCCCTGAACGTTATCAGGTACGTCGCTGCGACTAATATGGTCCATTGAGGTTACGTCCTCACAACATGCCAGTTTGGTCGTTGAGACGTGCTCGTCACGTTATAGCAACGTACCACTATAACGCCGCCACGGCGATTATGGGAATCACAAAGTTACGCCCCTGAACGTTATCTGGTACGTCGCTGCGACTAATATGGTCCATTGAGGTTACGCCTCACAACATGCCAGTTTGGTCGTTGAGACGTGATCGCCACGCTCCATCAACGTACCACTATAACGCCGCCACGGCGATTATGGGAATCACAAAGTTACGCCCCTGAACGTTATCTGGTACGCGCTGCGACTAATATGGTCCATTGAGGTTACGCCTCACAACATGCCAGTTTGGTCGTTGAGACGCGTGATCGCCACGCGTTCCATCAACGCATACCACTATAACGCCGCCACGACGATTATGGGAATCACAAAGTTACGCCCCTGAACGTTATCTGCGTCGCTGCGACTAATATGGTCCATTGAGGTTACGCCTCACAACATGCCAGAGCGCGGATCGTGCTTGTCACGCCATCAACGCACCACTATAACGCCGCCACGCACGATTATGGGAATCACAAAGTTACGCCCCTGGAACGTTATCTGGCACGCCGCTGCGACTAATATGGTCCATTGAGGTTACGCCCTCACAACATGCCAGTTTGGTCGCTGAGACGCTTCGTCACGCCCATCAACGCATCACTATAACGCCGCCACGACGATTATGGGAATCACAAAGTTACGCCCCTGAACGTTATCTGGTACGTCGCCGCGACTAATATGGTCCATTGAGGTTACGCCCTCACAACATGCCAGTTTGGTCGTTGACGCGCTTGTCACGTTATAGCAACATACCACTATAACGCCGCCACGGCGATTATGGGAATCACAAAGTTACGCCTGAACGTTATCAGGTACGCCGCTGCGACTAATATGGTCCATTGAGGTTACGCCCTCACAACATGCCAGTTTGGTCGCTGAGACGCGATCGCCACGCCCATCAACGCATGCCACTATAACGCCGCCACGACGATTATGGGAATCACAAAGTTACGCCCCTGAACGTTATCAGGTACGCCGCTGCGACTAATATGGTCCATTGAGGTTACGCCTCACAACATGCCAGTTTGGTCGTTGTGACGTGCTTGTCACGTTATAGCAACATACCACTATAACGTCGCCACGGCGATTATGGGAATCACAAAGTTACGCCCTGAACGTTATCAGGTACGCCGCGACTAATATGGTCCATTGAGGTTACGCCCTCACAACATGCCAGTTTGGTCGTTTGAGGCGATCGTCACGCCATAGCAACATACCACTCATAACGCCGCCACGACGATTATGGGAATCACAAAGTTACGCCCTGAGAATCACAAAGTTACGTCCTGAACGTTATCTGGCACGCGTCGCTGCGACTAATATGGTCCATTGAGGTTACGCCTCACAACATGCCAGTTTGGTCGCTGAGACGTGATCGCCACGTTCCATCAACGTACCACTATAACGCCGCCACGCACGATTATGGGAATCACGTTACGCCCCTGAACGTTATCAGGTACGCGTCGCTGCGACTAATATGGTCCATTGAGGTTACGCCTCACAACATGCCAGTTTGGTCGTTGAGACGTGATCGCCACGCCCATCAACGCATCACTATAACGCCGCCACGGCGCATTATGGGAATCACAAAGTTACGCCCTGGAACGTTATCAGGCACGTCGCTGCGACTAATATGGTCCATTGAGGTTACGCCCTCACAACATGCCAGTTTGGTCGTTGAGACGGCTTGTCGCCACGCTATAGCAACGCATCACTATAACGCCGCCACGCATTATGGGAATCACAAAGTTACGTCCTGAACGTTATCAGTGCACGCCGCTGCGACTAATATGGTCCATTGAGGTTACGCCTCACAACATGCCAGTTTGGTCGTTGTGGACGTGCTTGTCGCGTTATAGCAACGTACCACTATAACGCCGCCACGGCGATTATGGGAATCACAAAGTTACGCCCCTGGAACGTTATCTGGTGCGTCGCTGCGACTAATATGGTCCATTGAGGTTACGCCCTCACAACATGCCAGTTTGGTCGTTGAGACGTGCTTGTCACGTTATAGCAACATACCACTATAACGCCGCCACGCACGATTATGGGAATCACAAAGATTACGTCCCTGAACGTTATCAGGTACGCCGCTGCGACTAATATGGTCCATTGAGGTTACGCCTCCTCAACATGCCAGTTTGGTCGTTGAGACGTGGATCGCCACGCTTCCATCAACGCATTCCACTATAACGCCGCCACGACGATTATGGGAATCACAAAGTTTACGCCCCTGGAACGTTATCAGGCACGCCGCTGCGACTAATATGGTCCATTGAGGTTACGCCTCCTCACAACATGCCAGTTTGGTCGTCGGCGTCACGATAGCAACGTGCCACTATAACGCCGCCACGATTATGGGAATCACAAAGTTACGTCCCTGAACGCGTTATCTGAGTGCGCCGCTGCGACTAATATGGTCCATTGAGGTTACGCCCTCACAACATGCCAGTTTGGTCGTTGTGACGCGTGTTGTCACGCTATAGCAACATACCACTATAACGCCACGACGATTATGGGAATCGCAAGTTACGTCCTGGAACGTTATCTGGCGTCGCTGCGACTAATATGGTCCATTGAGGTTACGCCTCACAACATGCCAGTTTGGTCGTTGAGACGTGCTTGTCACGTTATAGCAACATACCACTATAACGCCGCCACGACGATTATGGGAATCACAAAGTTACGCCCCTGAACGTTATCAGGTGCGTCGCTGCGACTAATATGGTCCATTGAGGTTACGCCTCACAACATGCCAGTTTGGTCGCTGAGACGCGATCGCCACGCGTTCCATCAACGACCACTATAACGCCGCCACGACGATTATGGGAATCACAAAGTTACGCCCCTGAACGTTATCAGGTACGCCGCTGCGACTAATATGGTCCATTGAGGTTACGCTCCTCACAACATGCCAGTTTGGTCGTTGAGACGTGATCGCGTTCCATCAACGCATCACTATAACGCCGCCACGACGATTATGGGAATCACAAAGTTACGCCCCTGAACGTTATCAGGCACGTCCGCTGCGACTAATATGGTCCATTGAGGTTACGCCTCACAACATGCCAGTTTGGTGGTTGAGACGTGATGTCACGTTATCAACGCCACTCATAACGCCCGCCACGGCGATTATGGGAATCACAAAGTTACGTCCCTGAACGTTATCAGGTACGTCGCTGCGACTAATATGGTCCATTGAGGTTACGCCTCACAACATGCCAGTTTGGTCGCTGAGACGTGATCGCACGTTCCATCAACGCCACTATAACGCCGCCACGCACGATTATGGGAATCACAAAGTTACGCCCCTGAACGTTATCAGGTACGCCGCTGCGACTAATATGGTCCATTGAGGTTACGCCCTCACAACATGCCAGTTTGGTCGTGAGACGTGATCGCCACGTTATAGCAACGCATACCACTATAACATCGCCACGACGATTATGGGAATCACAAAGTTACGCCCTGGAACGTTATCAGGTACGCCGCTGCGACTAATATGGTCCATTGAGGTTACGCCTCACAACATGCCAGTTTGGTCGTTGAGACGGATCGCCACGCTATAGCAACGCATACCACTATAACGCCGCCACGACGATTATGGAATCACAAAGTTACGCCCTGGAACGTTATCAGGCACGCCGCGACTAATATGGTCCATTGAGGTTACGTCCTCACAACATGCCAGTTTGGTCGTTGAGACGGATCGCCACGTTCCATCAACGTACCACTATAACGCCGCCACGACGATTATGGGAATCACAAAGTTACGCCCTGGAACGTTATCTGGTACGCCGCTGCGACTAATATGGTCCATTGAGGTTACGCCCTCACAACATGCCAGTTTGGTCGTTGAGACGCGTGATCGTCACGCCCATCAACGCATACCACTATAACGCCGCCACGCACGACATTATGGGAATCACAAAGTTACGCCCCTGAACGTTATCAGGTACGCGTCGCTGCGACTAATATGGTCCATTGAGGTTACGCCCTCACAACATGCCAGTTTGGTCGTTGAGACGTGATCGCCACGCCCATCAACGCACCACTATAACGCCGCCACGACGATTATGGGAATCACAAAGTTACGCCCCTGGAATGTTATCAGGTACGCCGCTGCGACTAATATGGTCCATTGAGGTTACGCCCTCACAACATGCCAGTTTGGTCGCTGAGACGCGATCGCCACGTTCCATCAACGCATACCACTATAACGCCGCCACGACGCATTATGGGAATCACAAAGTTACGCCCCTGGAACGCGTTATCAGGTACGCCGCTGCGACTAATATGGTCCATTGAGGTTACGCCTCACAACATGCCAGTTTGGTCGTTGACGCGTGATCACGCTATAGCAACATACCACTATAACGCCGCCACGACGCATTGCGAATCACAAAGTTACGCCCTGAATGTTATCTGGTACGCCGCTGCGACTTAATATGGTCCATTGAGGTTACGCCTCACAACATGCCAGTTTGGTCGCTGAGACGGATCGCGTCACGCCCATAGCAACGCATACCACTATAACGCCGCCACGACGATTATGGGAATCACAAAGTTACGCCCCCTGAACGTTATCAGGCACGCTGCGACTAATATGGTCCATTGAGGTTACGCCTCACAACATGCCAGTTTGGTCGCTGAGACGCGATCGCCACGCCCATCAACGCATCACCATAACGCCGCCACGCATTATGGAATCACAAAGTTACGCCCCTGGAACGTTATCAGGTACGCCGCTGCGACTAATATGGTCCATTGAGGTTACGCCTCACAACATGCCAGTTTGGTCGCTGAGACGCGATCGCCACGCCCATCAACGCACCACCATAACGCCGCCACGCACGCATTATGGGAATCACAAAGTTACGCCCTGGAATGTTATCAGGTACGCCGCTGCGACTAATATGGTCCATTGAGGTTGCGCCTCACAACATGCCAGTTTGGTCGCTTTGTGACGCGTTTGATCACGCTATAGCAACGCACCACCATAACGCCGCCACGACGCATTATGGGAATCACAAAGTTACGCCCCTGGAACGTTATCAGGCACGCCGCTGCGACTAATATGGTCCATTGAGGTTACGCCTCACAACATGCCAGTTTGGTCGCCAGACGGCTTGTCACGCTCCATCAACGCACCACCATAACGCCGCCACGACGATTATGGGAATCACAAAGTTACGCCCCTGGAACGTTATCTGGCACGTCCGCGACTAATATGGTCCATTGAGGTTACGCCTCACAACATGCCAGTTTGGTCGTTGAGACGTGATCGTCCACGTTCCCATCAACGCGTACCACTATAACGCCGCCACGACGATTATGGGAATCACAAAGTTACGCCCCTGGAACGTTATCTGGTACGCCGCCGCGACTAATATGGTCCATTGAGGTTACGCCTCACAACATGCCAGTTTGGTCGCTGAGACGCGCTTGTCACGCCCATCAACGTACCACTATAACGCCGCCACGACGCATTATGGAATCACAAAGTTACGCCCCTGAACGTTATCAGGTACGTCGCTGCGACTAATATGGTCCATTGAGGTTACGCCTCACAACATGCCAGTTTGGTCGTTGAGACGCGATCGCCACGCCTCCATCAACGCATCCACTATAACGCCGCCACGACGCATTATGCGGGAATCACAGTTACGCCCCTGAATGTTATCAGGCACGCCGCGACTAATATGGTCCATTGAGGTTACGTCCTCACAACATGCCAGTTTGGTCGCTGAGACGGATCGCCACGCCCATCAACGCATTACTATAACGCCGCCACGACGACATTTATGGGAATCACAAAGTGTGCCACGCCCCTGAACGTTATCAGTACGCCGCGAACTAATATGGTCCATTGAGGTTACGCCTCACAACATGCCAGTTTGGTCGGACGTGATCGCCACGCTATCAACGCATCACTATAACGCCGCCACGGCATTATGGGAATCACAAAGTTACGCCCTGGAATGTTATCTGGCACGCCGCTGCGACTAATATGGTCCATTGAGGTTACGCCTCGCAACATGCCAGTTTGGTCGTTGAGACGCGATCGCCACGCCCATCAACGCATCACCATAACGCCGCCACGCACGCATTATGGGAATCACGTGTTACGCCCCTGGAATGTTATCAGGCACGCCGCTGCGACTAATATGGTCCATTGAGGTTACGTCCTCACAACATGCCAGTTTGGTCGTTGTGACGTGCTTGTCACGTTATAGCAACATACCACTATAACGTCGCCACGACGATTATGGGAATCACAAAGTTACGTCCCTGGAACGTTATCTGGTACGTCGCTGCGACTAATATGGTCCATTGAGGTTACGTCCTCACAACATGCCAGTTTGGTCGTTGAGACGTGATCGTCACGTTCCATCAACGTACCACTATAACGTCGCCACGACGATTATGGGAATCACAAAGTTACGTCACTGGAACGTTATCAGGTACGCCGCTGCGACTAATATGGTCCATTGAGGTTACGTCCTCACAACATGCCAGTTTGGTCGCTGAGACGCGTGATCGCCACGTTCCATCAACGCACCACTATAACGCCGCCCACGGCGATTATGGGAATCACAAAGTTACGCCCCTGGAATGTTATCAGGTGCGTCGCTGCGACTAATATGGTCCATTGAGGTTACGCCCTCACAACATGCCAGTTTGGTCGTTGTGACGTGCTTGTCACGTTATAGCAACGCACCACTATAACGCCGCCACGGCGATTATGGGAATCACAAAGTTACGCCCCTGGAACGTTATCAGGTACGCCGCTGCGACTAATATGGTCCATTGAGGTTACGTCCTCACAACATGCCAGTTTGGTCGTTGTGGCGTGCTTGTCACGTTCCATCAACGCATCACCATAACGCCGCCACGCACGATTATGGGAATCACAAAGTTACGCCCCTGGAACGTTATCTGTGCGTCGCTGCGACTAATATGGTCCATTGAGGTTACGTCCTCACAACATGCCAGTTTGGTCGTTGAGACGCGATCGTCACGCCCATCAACGCACCACCATAACGCCGCCACGACGATTATGGGAATCACAAAGTTACGTCCTGGAACGTTATCTGGTGCGTCGCTGCGACTAATATGGTCCATTGAGGTTACGTCCTCACAACATGCCAGTTTGGTCGTTGTGGCGTGTCGCGTTCCATCAACGCGTACCACTATAACGCCGCCACGCGATTATGGGAATCACAAAGTTACGTCCTGGAACGTTATCAGATGCGTCGCTGCGACTAATATGGTCCATTGAGGTTACGTCCTCACAACATGCCAGTTTGGTCGTTGAGACGCGTGATCGCCACGTTCCATCAACGCGTACCACTATAACGCCGCCACGGCGATTATGGGAATCACAAAGTTACGTCCTGGAATGTTATCAGGTACGCCGCTGCGACTAATATGGTCCATTGAGGTTACGCCTCACAACATGCCAGTTTGGTCGTTGAGGCGTGATCGTCCACGTTCCATCAACGTACCACTATAACGCCGCCACGGCGATTATGGGAATCACAAAGTTACGTCCTGGAACGTTATCAGGTACGTCGCTGCGACTAATATGGTCCATTGAGGTTACGTCCTCACAACATGCCAGTTTGGTCGTTGTGACGTGCTTGTCACGTTATAGCAACGCATCACCACTATAACGCCGCCACGGCGATTATGGGAATCACAAAGTTACGCCCCTGGAATGTTATCTGCACGCCGCTGCGACTAATATGGTCCATTGAGGTTACGCCTCACAACATGCCAGTTTGGTCGCTGAGACGTGATCGCCACGCCCATCAACGCACCACTATAACGCCGCCACGCGATTATGGGAATCACAAAGTTACGCCCCTGGAACGTTATCAGGTACGCCGCTGCGACTAATATGGTCCATTGAGGTTACGCCCTCACAACATGCCAGTTTGGTCGTTGTGGACGTGATCGCCACGTTCCATCAACGCATTCACTATAACGCCGCCACGACGATTATGGGAATCACAAAGTTACGCCCCTGGAATGTTATCTGCGTACGCTGCGACTAATATGGTCCATTGAGGTTACGCCTCACAACATGCCAGTTTGGTCGCTGAGACGTGATCGCCACGTTCCATCAACGTACCACTATAACGCCGCCACGGCATTATGGGAATCACGTTACGTCCTGGAATGTTATCAGGCACGCCTGCGACTAATATAGTCCATTGAGGTTACGCCTCACAACATGCCAGTTTGGTCGCTGAGACGTGATCGCCACGTTCCATCAACGCATCACTATAACGCCGCCACGACGATTATGGGAATCACAAAGTTACGCCACTGGAACGTTATCTGGTATGTCGCTACAACGAATATGGTCCGTCCGTTACGCCTTCACAACGTAACTGTGTTAGCTGGGATCATGTATATTAATAACTGTAATGATGTTTTTTGATGTTAGGACAACTTGCATGTTCACTGGTGGATAATGGTTTAGCGCTAGATTCTAGCTAGCTGTGCATCAAGTTTGCATTTTTGTCATTTTAGTCTCATAGTGTCTGTAAAGTGTTATAAATTAAATCTATTATTATCTGCAATCCTCTTTATGATGAAAATTAAGCTTCGGCATTTAAATCACCGTCGCTGAGTAGGTTCAGACAGCTAATGTTCATGAGAATTGGCGTCTTTGAACGTCAAAAAGCCCGCGCTTATATGTTAATTTTAGCTAACGTTACCGACTATTAACAAATTACATTACCATGAAACTATTCAGCAAATAGACGGTTCGCTATAGCTTCTTGTCTTGTCTGTGGTCTGATAAACAGGAAATTCGTCAAATTCAGTGTCATGCTATTTTCACCCAGGGACAGAGAGCGGATGACAGTTCGTTCGAGTTCAGTAGAATGTGCAGAGTAGTGTAATCATAGCTGTCAACCTCCCGTTTTTTTCCGGGTTTCTCACGTATTTTCGCTCTTTTCCCGCTGTCTTCCCGTTTTAGTATTTTCCCATAAAATATCCCATATTCCCAGATAACAATTTTTGGTTACCAGTACATTCTGGGAACGTTAGTTTCTGGTTATCAGAAAATACATCCTAACGTTCTCTATTGGTTAGCCAGGAAAGTTTTAATAGAACGTTCCCTGTTGGTTTGGAGAACGTTCCGCTAACCTTCCCAGAACGTTCTCCTAACCTCTTTACTCCGGTATCATTTACCCTGCTGGACGTCAGTAATCGTCCAGTATTCCGCGTACCATATATCGTATAAGCGGCATGGAAGACGGATCAATGGATGCCAATCAGTATAGCCTACTACAAACCATGTCTTGTTTTGAACTTGTTTAATCAATATAAATAATCCAAGCACATAAAGTACACATACATTTCGTAATTTAGGCCCATCACTGACACTGCACAACCAGGTTTTACATTAAGTGCCAAATAACAATGACTTCAACACAATAAAATATGGTTTTGAAATATTAATTTTATTCACAGACACTACAAAAAAAAAGAATAAATATTACTTTAACTGAAAACATTGCATTAATTTCTTACCAGTGAATTATCGGAACGTATAGCCTACTTCTCTCTTTTGGTCTGTAACGTTAAACAAAAACTTCTCTGTTAAAATCATGTTGTCTTTGATTACATGTCAAATCTCTCTGAAATCACACTATTTACACTCGTATATTTATTAATTATAACTTATTATTCAATAAAGATCGATAAACTAATGTTAGTCAGTCGGTAAAAACGAAATGACCATTAATTTTTAAATTACGCGAGTGCGCGTCTTTCTGTAGAAGACAGATGAAAGCGCGTGCTGGAGAAGCGCGCGTAGATCAGAGGCGCGCAGTAATGAAATATACAAATAAACCAGCGTATATATTATTTAAAAAAAGTTACATAGAAAGAACCTGCTGGGAACGTTCTGTTAAGCTTCTCTTTAGGTTGCAAAATAAAACCATCTCATACGAGGACATAAACGCATGTTCGTCATCTCCAGAGGCGCTCTGAGAGTCACTTCATCAGCATTTTACCGTTTAATTTGAGAAAAACCATCGTCGTGTCATAAACACACAGAAACTCAAAGGAATTGTGTGACTAGAGACAGCGCTGAGAGCACTGATCTATATAATATAGATCAGTGGCTGAGAGCGATTGGAGAGCAGAGCAGCTAAGCTCTGATGACGACACAGCTGTTCCACGATTGGCCGGGTTCACCGCTTAACAATGATCACGTGTTTAATCTAAAACCTTCACCTCCACTAATGCTTACAAATCAGTTTTTTATAAGGATAAAACCTCTTCTCATGTAGCCGCGATGTTGTCATAGTTATGAAAATATCTGAAACATCCAGTTAAACATCCAGTTAAATGCATATCTTGTTGTTGGCATGGGAGTAAATGCACAATATGGGGAAATGCGATGTGAAAGGTGGACCGTCAAGTTAACTACAGGGGACAACATGTTTCTGGTGGGAGATAAAGTCTGCCTTATCAAAAACATTATCCAAAATGATAATGGTCTGTACGCTATTTACTCTGAATTTTCCCAGCAGTCTCCATTTTATACCTACCCCTTCAACTCTGAAAGAATGAACATATTTGTTGTAAATGATGCATCTGAGCTGAAGTCGGTTGAGGTGTCAGCACTGCGACAGAAATGTGTAGCTTTGCCGTACAGGGATGGTTTCGTGGCCATACCCCTCCTCCACTAAATGGGGGTGGGGAATCAGTTCAATAAATCAGTTTAAGCAACTGTTCAAGTTAAAAACTCTAATAATATAGTTGACTACTTACTTCTGACTATGACTTATTACTCTGGATGAAAATTTTATGTAAGTATTTCACAAAAGTTGGTATTCCATACACTACACCCATAATTTAATGTTTTAAAAATATGACATGACATATTATCCCTCAAAATGCCAGGGGAATTATATTTTATGCTGAATTTAACATGCATTGATACATGTCCCACCTTTCTCAATACCATGGACTGTACATAGTCCGCTATTCAGGTTAACTTTTAGCCCATCTTATTTGCTTATTTGTATACACTGTACACTTGTGCATGCTTTAGTCCATCCATGTTATTCATTTTTTGATGAGGAATAAATGCCCCTTTTCTTTCTTTCTACATTAAGGATGCCTTTTCATCTAATTGAATTTCAAGCAAGTGAGGACATTGCTGTTGTGCCAGTTCACTGGTATGATGATGGGATGGTGCATTGGCCCAACTTTAAGAGCACTGAACGTGTGAAAAGGGCAGCTGCAAACGAGGAGAAGCATGAGCCAAACTGGCCAAAATATGACGTAAAGGTCGTCAGAACTTGTGGTATGCCAATTCATTAAATTCTTGTTTAAAAATAATTTAATGGTTGCTTCTCCTTCTGCTTGGAATATCCTATTCATTCTATGTTCTGAAAATGCACATGAAATTGTGCAATGAAACTCATGTTAATTTTTTAGATCACTACAAAGACGCCGTAAGGCTTATGAATCAATATCAAACCGGCTGCAACACCTCTGAGCTACAGTCTGATGCAGAGCAGGAGGGTAAGCTGCCAGAGAAAAGAGCCAGGAAGCCAGTGTAAGTGTTCTATCTTATGTTATGTTTCTACAGTAATATAAAGGTTATTTCCCATAGTATTTACAAATAGACCAGAGATGTTTGCACTATATGTATATTTGGCAATTTTGGGATTGCAATAACCATAATGATATGGTTACTTAACAGCCATCATTTCGGGGACTCTGATGAGAGTGAGGAAGAGCCAGAACATGGTGACTTGGCATCTCTGAGGTCACCACTACCTTTCAACTTGCCTGGTGTTGAAGCCTCAAGCCAAGTGCACTGGCAGAGTAAGATATAATCTCTTAATATCAAAATAACACATTCTAGTATTATTTTAGAGATATGGTTAGCATTCTTAGTGCTAAAGATATTCCCCTCTCCTTTTATCCATTCCTCCAGCTACACCATCTAGTGCAAGGCAGACCACAACCTGGAGAAAACTGTCTAGGTAAAGACTGATCTCTGAAATATTGACTACAGTGGCCCCATCTATATTAAAGGGATAGTTTACTTTGAAATTAAATTTTGATATGTTTTAGCTTACCTCATGGGCATCCGAGATGTAGGAGTATTTGTTTCCCCAGTAGTTTCAATTTTGATAATTTTAGGTCAAACCGTTCTTGTCTGTGCCTCACATAATGCAGGTCTATGGTCACCACCTCAAAGAGCATACACAGAGAAGTCCAAATTAAACAATCCCCCATCGTAAGTACACACTGATGGCCTAAGACACGAAACGAGCGGTTTGTGTGAGAAAACGAACAGTATTCAGCGAATGTCACAACAGGAAACACGCACGAGCGCCCTCGGATCAGTCGGACGTAGTGGTGTACAAGAGGTAAAAACAATATAAATACTGTTCGTTTTCTCACACAAACCGCTCGTTTCGTGTCTTAGGCCATCAGTGTGTACTTACGATGGGTGATTGTTTAATTTGGACTTCTCTGTGTATGCTCTTTGAGGTGGTGACCATAGACCTGCATTATCTGAGGCGGTTTGACCTAAAATGACCTAAAAACAAGAACGGTTTGACCTAAAATGATCAAAATTGAAACTACTAGGGAAACAAATACTAGTGTACCAAAATGCTGAAACATTCATGTTCAGCATGACCAGAGATTTTTTTTTGCCATCGTTTGGCCCTGTAGCTTGCATCCTACCATGGTTAACAGATCCTAACCATTTAATACCAATTTCTCTCCCTTAGCACCTGACCATGGGGCAGGACAACCACACCCTTCACCACCTCATCTCCCTACACCCACATTTAACATGCGGAGAGTTACTCAAGGTAGGGACTGATTTCTGAAATATTAGTGAATAGAATGGCCCGATGTGTATTATCAGTCATGGTAAACAGATGACTACCATTTAATGAAAAAAAATGTCACCCTCTCACACACCTCCCACCTCACTATGGGCCAGGAACAGCAGGCCCTCCACAACTCCCTCCACCCCCCGCACCAGCCCTCAACATGCGGCGAACAGAGGAGCCCTGTTCAAGCCTGACTTACAGGCCAACATGGCGAGGGGCAGAATGGCGATACCATTCCCTGCTCTGGTGAGCAATAACTAACAAATACTGGAGGGTCATTCTGTGCCACAACAAAACTTTGTCAATACATTTTGTCAGTAACTAATGTCAGTATTATGAGTAATGAGGATAAACACTGTTACGTGATATATTTTATACACTACATTTTAGCTATATTTTATGTTTGTCAACAGCGGCTGAGGTCCACATCCTAAGCCTGCTGGAAACTATTAAACAGCAACAAGACCAGCTTGTGGCAAGGGTGAACTACCTCAGCAGCAGCAACAATTGGAGGCAGTGGAGGCATTTGAAGTGTTTTTAAAAGAGTGGTGAATTTTCTTACTTAATATGACTGGTGCCATTAGGTTTATTGATTGTCGATGATTATTGCAAATATTCTATTGAAACAGGCCTGTCCTGAAATGCCTTTTCCCCGTGTTTAGAAAAGAAGGAAAAAAAATCCAAGAGAACAGGATTTTTTTTCTTTACAGAAAAAATAGAAACATAGACGTTTTCTATCTTTTTCAACATTTCTAGATGCTTTCAACTGGAACAAAAACATTTTTAATTTCAACTTAAGCTTAGAAATGTTTACCTTGCTGTCTATTTAAAAATGATGTATTTGCCTTTTAGATTTCTTCTTTGGCCATCATTGGAGGCCAGGATGTGAAGAGGGTGACCTGGAACATCCTGGGCAGGCTCTTCACAGATGGGGTGTCCCATCAGATAAACTGGAAGGGTGTTAATAACAAAAAGCCCTTCAGTAGGATGGCAACGAAGACCTTGCTTTTCAGTAAGTATATAATTTAAAGTAATATTAAATACGTTCAAAGTCAATAGTTTGTAAATGTTGGGGCAGCCTTAAAAATCGTAGCAACCATCATAACAATATGGCCATGTAGCTATGAAGGTATTTTTGGTGCAAAACACCTGAACACGTGTGCGAGTGGAATTTTAAGTTGTAGAGCATATCCACACATGTGTATCAATAAATTTGAAGTCACAGAGAAAAATCTTTTAGGAGTTGTAAACTTGTAGATTTCTACAAACACAACACAACAGTTACACCTTCACACATTCTTCACTGCAGGTGCACAAATCCTATTCTACGAGTCACACATCAGGAAACTCATACACACACATCTTTGCTCCAGTTGCTGCAGTGTATGGTGCAAAACGCATTCACACACCCATATCAAAAATGTGAAGTCACGGACACATTTTGCACATCCGCAAATTAATACATGAATCCATGCAATGAGAGTTGCACACTTGTAGAATATTTGATCACAAATACATTACTTTTCGTGGATATTTTCCCAACACAATCACAAGTCCAATTTCTACAAGTGCTTGAATCGGCTGCTACGAGTCTCAGACGCAGTTCTTCCGCCTTCACGTGACAGGTTCTGCGCGCTCTCACTTTTGCACCAAATACTGCGCGAAATGTGGAGCAAAAGTGATTTGTGCATCTGTGAGGCAGCGGCAGGCCTGTGACTGTTCAGAGAGCCAATCAGAAGAGCTGGGTGCCTGGGCCCCTAAGCGGGACGTGACAGTGGTGGGAAATAAGCAGAAGGAGGATTTAGAGTTTTATTTTGAACTTAGACTTAATAAAGAAATAGTCAGTGCTTCAATGAGTTCGGTAAAATTACCAATATATTCATAGATTCAAACTTCCAGTTCATGCTTTCGTAATTAAGCGTTGTTAAAACCACGTGCCTCAGAGCGTAACGAGGTTATAACCCATTTTCCCCTGAAAGCGAGGAATAATACAATATATCTGAGGCTGAAACCTAAATCGCCCCTTAAGCCTGATTCACTGTTCCCTAGCACAGTCCACCGTACAGTTCCTTGAAGGAGTGAATGAAAATGGAGTGCGTGAAGTTGGACCCAGCCGCTGTCGGCTGTACAATCGTTATTATGGATTTTATTTTTATAATAATCTTTTATCAAACCTTCGTGTTGCAGTATGACCAGTAGGAGAGCACTGATGTAAACTGAATTTTGAGACACAACAATGTAACATTGTTGTACTACGAAGTAACTAACCCGGGAAGTTTGAATCTATGAATATATTGGCAATTTTACGAACTCATTGAAGCACTGACTATTTCTTTATTAAGTCTAAGTTCAAAATAAAACTCTAAATCCTCCCTTCCTGCTTATTTCCCACCACTGTCACGTCCCGTTTAGGGGCTCCGTGCACCCGAGCTCTTCTGATTGGCTCTCTGCTCTCTGAACAGTCACAGGGCCTGCCGCTGCCTCACAGATGCACAAATCACTTTTGCTCCACATTTCGCGCAGTATTTGGTGCAAAAGTGAGAGCGCGCAGAACCTGTCACGTGAAGGCGGAAGAACTGCGTCTGAGACTCGTAGCAGCAGATTCAAGCACTTGTAGAAATTGGACTTGTGATTGTGTTGGGAAAATATCCACGAAAAGTAATGTATTTGTGATCAAATATTCTACAAGTGTGCAACTCTCATTGCATGGATTCATGTATTAATTTGCGGATGTGCAAAATGTGTCCGTGACTTCACATTTTTGATATGGGTGTGTGAATGCGTTTTGCACCATACACTGCAGCAACTGGAGCAAAGATGTGTGTGTATGAGTTTCCTGATGTGTGACTCGTAGAATAGGATTTGTGCACCTGCAGTGAAGAATGTGTGAAGGTGTAACTGTTGTGTTGTGTTTGTAGAAATCTACAAGTTTACAACTCCTAAAAGATTTTTCTCTGTGACTTCAAATTTATTGATACACATGTGCTCTACAACTTAAAATTCCACTCGCACACGTGTTCAGGTGTTTTGCACCAAAAATACCTTCATATGTAGCCTCCATAGATTTTTTTGACGTTTGATGTCTTTTATTTATTTAAAAAACTCAGTGTCAGTATCAAACATATGACCATGACTTGTGCAGTACTGGCTGTTATGTTAGATTTACTCATTAAGTTTAACTAAGATTAACTCATTTTTCATTAAGGTTTACTTAATGAAGGGACCTAAGTTATTGTACCTTTGAGTACCGTTGTTGACTCATGTCCCCTCAGACGCAGTCTGGTGCTGCGTTCCACTCCACAATTAGACGCGCTCTTGCGAACTTCCCACTTCCCCCTCGGGGGAATCCCTGCCGCCATTTTGAAGTGCGTTCTACTTTGTGGAGGAGCGCGCGCAGTTGGCTACGGAGCAAGGCGCGAGTATAACAGGCCCTTTATGCGACACATGGCAGAGGCAGCAAAGACAGCGAGTGCCACGCGTGTGTGTGTGTGTGTGTGCGCGCATGCGTGCCCGTCATTCACACAGATGCTGAACATGCTGGACTAACATTTAATCAAATAGTATTTTGCAGTTTAATATTCACAGACACTATTATATATTCGGCTTTAGTCTGGAGCCCTGCGCTTAGATACACACGGAAGCGACTGAACTTTTACATTTGTTCAAAAAACAAACAAACAAACAAAACAAAAAACACGCCCGATACGTCAGTGGCGCTATGGTGTGCTATTTTTAGAACAGGTCCGCGGGCGACTCATTTGGTCCTTGCGGGCGACTTGGTGCCCGTGGGCACCATGTTGGTGACCCCTGCTTTAATGCCTATCTCATATATTGTATTATGTAAGCATACTTGGCTTTTATGTAAGCATACTTGGCACATACCATAAACACATCTGTCTGTTTGATTACAGGTGCTGTGAGGAAAAACAGAGTGACACAGTCAGCCACGGATGCGGAGGTCACCAAGCACGCGATCAGGTGGTTCAACCTGGCGGCGGATCGGGCAACAAGGAGACGTGTCCTGTCTCCATCCACACAAACAGTATAATAAGAAAAATAAATAACCTTTTTATATAACATCTTGTCGTTCACCAGTTATTCATTGTGTCTGATATTTTAGCTGTGCATAGCCCGCAGCATTTCATTGAAGTTGTAGCCTAATAGATAAAATATTTTATGTTTGCACCAACCTAGCCTATAAAGCACTAAATTAGGTTTTGACCACAAAATTAAAGTAGAGTAGCCTCACCAATGTAGGCTACTTAACAAAAACAGAATAGGCTATAACCTATAACTTTCCATAAATGTAAATATCAATTTTATATTTCCATTGAGTAGGGATTACTTTTGTACAGTAAATTGATGACTTGAACCTTTTTGTAAGGCCTTTTTACAATACTGTTGCTGTAGTAGCCTAGGCCTTATAGTTTTATCCTACAGCAAGAAGAGAAGGTATTTTGAAAATGAGATAAACGGGTACAAAACGGACCAGTCCCAGATGAGCCAGGAATTGTATGAGTCCGTTGCGGGTCCGTGGCGGATGTATTTATCAATTTGCGGGTCCCAAACGGACCCGCCGCGGAGATAAGGTATTAATCGCGGACGCGGAGCGGATACTTCGCGGAGCCACGGCGGGTCCGCGATCCGCCTTCGTTGTGGATCCGTCACTGCGCGCAAGTGGACGCCGATACGGGTCCGTTTCGCGGGTACGTTCCGGAAGCCGCGATGCCTCCGTGGCGGATCCACCGCGGAGTCATTTTGTCGTGTGGGAAGTCAGGTGCTTTGGTTTGTTTTCTTTGCTTTACTGCACATATCGAAGTAGCTCGCGGTGCTACACAGGAAAACGGTTCATTGTGCAAACTGAATCATTCTGCTGTGGTGCAGCTCTTAAAATAGTAATCACCCGTATGAAAGGAAAATATATTTACCAATATATTTCTTAAAATATATTGTAATATATTATTTTCCCTTTTATTTCCCAATATATTATATATTTGCATACATTGAATAATATATTGATGATATATTATTCACTATATTATATATTCATGTAATATATTTTAATATATTGCAAAATATACAAATGATTGCCGCTTTCAATATATTACAATATATTGAACGTGAATAATTAATATTTATATATCCCAAAATATATGCAATATTATATATATATAATATACAAATATCTACCATAATGTATTTCAATTCATATGGGAAAATGTTTTGGTAATATATGTAAAGATATAGTGTCACATGTATGTTTAATACATGGTAGAATATATTTTAAATAAATGTAAAATTATATGGAATTATATACATGAAATATATGTAAAGATATGTGTTCAATATATTGTGGAATACATTTTAAATTTATGGAATATTATATGGAATTACATGCATTAAATATATGTACATATATTTGTTCAATATATTGTTGAATGTGAAAATATATGTGAAATATATATACACACACACAATATGTGTACATATAAGAACATGCACATGCAATGTATATACATATATGGTGATATATATAGTATATTTACATGTAACATCTAAAATATGAATTAATATGTAATCTGCAATATATGTGCAAACCTTTATACCACATATTAACACAGACTAATGGGTAATCTATCAAAAGCCACCTTTATTTTCTTTTAATCAGGTAGATGATAAAGAGCTACACAGGCCTACCAGTATTAATACCATGTGGTCAGATAAACTTAACAGTGCAACATTTTTAAACGGTACCATTGAACACAAAATATAAATTATAAATTAAAAGCAATTTCAATGTCTGTTCTAAATATTTAGCAGTGTTGTTATAAAATATAAATAACATTTATAAAAAACAAAAAAATAATTAAAAAAAAACTGTAGAACAGTGCGTTATCCTGGTTAGGAGTCCATCTTGGTTCTTCTTTAAACGAGCACACTTTTGGACTTCACCTGGTGTCTTGGCTCGCAGATTCTACCATTAATGGATTTTCTTACATCAGCTTCCTTGGCCGTCGGAAACTGGTTTACAACAGTATCTGTGGAACAGAACAACAATGATTACTCTACCCCTCCTCCTCCTCAAGCTGCCCCTCAGGTTTGCAAAATTCTCGACCCCCTTCCGCCTGGTATATTCTGGAAAGCACCAGCTCTAAAAACTATTTACCAAGTAAAGCTTGAAGTTTCCACGGGTCAAGAGCTTTCCGACGATCAGCACAGGTATCCAGCTTGCTGACGCCTCCTTTCAGGTTGGACTTGAGGAGGATATCTACACTGAAGAGCCCCATCAGTAGCACCTGTGCCATTCCATTGGGGGTGGTACTAGCTCTTGTAGTCTCCCAACAATGTGACAAGACAGTGACTGTTCCATCATTCCCGATTTTCACCTTTTGTAAACAAACAATTTTTTAAGTCAGGGTGCCCACTCTCTCTCTCTCTCTCTCTCTCTCTCTCTCTCTCTCTCTCTGTGCGCATGTGCAGTGATTGTGGAGTGAGTGAGTGGACTGCGTGGTGAGTGATTTCTTTCCAACTTTTTGTAGTTTGTTGGGTTGTGTTTGTTTGTTTGTTTTTGTGTGTATTATTTGTTAAAGAAGACTAGTTTTTTCTTGTGAAAGTTGTGAGTCTGCTCCCGGCTTTTCTTTGCCGGGAAGCATGGCTGCTTCAGGTGTTTCGGGTAGTGAAGGGTTGACTCGGCGTCATGGGATTAAGATTTTGTGTAAATGTACCGTAGAGGAATGTGCGTTAGCAGTTGGCAATGTTGTTGGTTGCAACGCTATTGTTTCTGCTTCTAAAATGAACAACGCGATTGTTTTGTTTTTAAACGCGATCGAAAAAGCAAACGAGGTTGTTCAAACGGGAGTCGTAATTAATGCCGCGCTTACACCTGTTCTCCCTCTTAGTAGCCCTTCCAGAAAGATTATTTTGTCAAACGTGCCTCCTTTTGTTTCTGATGCAAGTATTACTAAAGAATTGTCTTTTTTTGGTAAGATAGTTTCCCCCATTAGGAAAATTGCTCTTAGCTGTAAATCACCCTTGCTGAAACATGTAGTGTCTTTTCGGAGACAGGTTTATATGATCTTGAAAAATAATGCTGACGAACTTAATCTGTCTTTTAATGTTAAAGTTGAGGACTTTAACTATACAGTTTATGCAACATCTGAAAGCATAATGAAATGCTTTGGTTGTGGCAAAATTGGCCATCTGATACGTGCTTGTCCTGAAAAAGTGGATGAAAATGCTACTGTACAGACGAACTCTCAGAGTGATCATTCTGAAGCAGTGTCTGTTACAGAGGAGGCTGTGGCATCTGATGCTGTTGAGTTAGGTTCTGGTGAGGTGGTTGCCATTAAGACAAATAAACCCACTATGGCTGAGGTTACTGCAGGTTTGTGCTCTGGACATGATCTCATGGTTTCTGAGACGGCTCATTCAAGCAGTGACATCTCTGTAAATACAGATACAATAACAACTTCTGATCAACAGGTCAGTGAGGGTGTTGTTGAATTGGAGATGGAAGTAGAGTCAATCTTTAAAGTCCCTACTAAAAGGAAAAACGTTTGTCAGAGCAAGGTGATTAAACAAGCAAAAAAAGACAAAAATGAAGCTGAATGTTTATACTCAGATAATGAAAATGACTCTGGATTCCAATACTTCTGATTGTTCCTATCTTTCATCGCAAAATGAAAATCAGACAACAGTATATAAAGTTGAGGAAATTAGCAAATTTTTGAAAGAAACTAAAGGCTTACCTGGAGTTCAGGTTGAAGATTATTTCCCTGATCGCTCAACTTTCATTAATGATGCAAAAATTCTAATGAAAGAAGGTGCTTTTGTAGATAAAGATGTTTACCGTCTCAGGAAAATTGTGAGTAAACTTAGAAAGCAAATCCTTAATGATGGAAAACAAGATATGGTGTAACTTATTCTTTCTGGTAGAAGTCTTTGCCTTGCTGACTGTTTCTTTTAATTACTTCTGTTTCTTAAAACCATCTTTTCTATGGGAGACTTTAAAATTGGAACTCTCAATTTAAATGGTGCCAGAGACAGTCAGAAGAGAATGTGTCTGTTTGAATTTATAAAACAAAAGCACATTGATGTTATTTTTATTCAAGAATCACATAGTGACTTAAAAAATGAGGTAGACTGGAAAAAAGAATGGGATGGGCAAATTTTTATGAGTCATATGTCTTCTAATAGTGGAGGAGTAGCTGTTCTGTTTTCAAAGAAATCACTACCAATTTCTTGTGAAATAGAAGAAATAGTTAAAGGTCGTCTTTTAAAAGTTAAAGCTAAGTTTGAAAACACTATAATGACTTTTTTAAATGTTTATGCCCCCACAAAAGGGGCTGAAAGATTAGTGTTTTTTGATACAATTAGTGTTGCGATGAAAGATTTAAATTCAGAAGAATTATTGTTCCTTGGTGGAGATTTTAACTGTACTGAAAATGATCAGTTAGACAGAAATCACTTGGAGCCACATGTCGCCTCACAAAAAGCTCTTACACAATTGATAAGAGCATTTGATTTATGTGATGTTTGGAGAAACATGCATCACAAGAACAGACAATATACCTGGGCACATAGTAGAGATAATCTTATTTCTATGGCAAGGCTGGATAGGCTTTATGTGTTTAAGTTTCAAGCAAATCTTGCTAGAGAATGTAAAATAATTCCAGTTGGTTTTTCTGATCATTGTTCTGTTATTTGTAACATTTTCATTAATTCTGTGAATTTGAAGAGTGCGTATTGGCACTTTAATACATCACTTTTAAATGATAAAAAGTTTATTGACACTTTTATTTTGTTTTGGGAAAATTTTAAAGAACAAAAACTGTTGTATACTTCCCTTGCAACAGTGGTGGGATTGTGGCAAGGTTCACATTAAACAACTCTGTCAAGAGTATACTTTAAATGCTACAAAGGAAATGGCCCAGTCATTGAAAAAATTAGAAAATGAAATCATTGAACTTTGGAGCACAACAGCTTCTACAAGTGACGGTGAATGTTTTGAAAGTAGTAAATCTAAAAAAGAATTGCTTGCAGACTTATTGGGTGTGAAAGCACAAGGGCATTAATTGTTCCCGTTTTCAAAGCATCTCACAAATGGATGCACCATCCAAATTTTTTTTCAATTTGGAAAAAAGAAATGGACAAAGTCGTATTATTCACTCATTAAGATCTGAGACCGGAAAAGAGCTTGTTGAGCCTAGTGAAATACGCAAACATGCTGTTGATTTCTACTCAAATTTATATAAATGTGAGTTGTTTCAAAGAGAAAAAGAAAATGTTTCTTTTCTTAATGATCTTCCAAAGATTGATGAGGAGTCTAATAATATACTTGAACAATCTTTGTCACAAAATGAAATATATTCAGCTATGATGAATATGGAAAATGGAAAGGCTCCTGGCATTGACGGGATTCCTGTTGATTTTTATAAAATTTTATGGCCAGTGATTGGTGAAGATTTCTTTTTGGTTTTTAACGACAGTTTGAATAAAGGGTTGTTACCGTTAAGTTGTAGAAGAGCTGTTATTACTCTTTTGCCTAAAAAGGGGGATCTCCAAAATATAAGTAATTGGAGACCAATATCTCTATTATGTGCAGATTATAAAATACTATCAAAGGCTCTAGCAACAAGGCTAAGTAAAGTTCTGAGCCAAGTAATACATTCTGATCAAAATTATTGTATACCCAATAGATCAATCTTCGATAATATATCTTTGGTCAGAGATGTTCTAGAGGTTGCAAGAATATTAGGTGTTAATTGTGGTCTAATTTCATTAGACCAAGAAAACGCCTTTGACCGTGTAGAACGTGAATATTTGAGAGATGTTTTAGAAGCTTTTGGTTTTAATCAGAGTTTTATAAATATGATAGAGGCCATGTACCGTAACATTGAGAGTATACTCAAAGTCAATGGTGGTTTGAGTGCTCCTTTTGAAGTCCAGAGGGGAGTTCGACAGGGATGTGCTATGTCAGGAATGTTATACTCCCTGGCCATTGAACCTCTACTTCACAAATTAAGAACTGAGTTGAGTGGGTTTACCATACCACTCTGTCTCGTTGCACCTCTCTGCTTATGCTGATGACATAATTGTTTTTATATCTGGTGCTGATGATATTAGAAAATTGGAGATTATTGTTAACTGTTTTAATAAAATCTCTTCTGCAAAAGTCAACTGGGGGAAAAGTGAGGCCCTTTTAATGGGTGACTGGATTAAAGGTCCTCCCAGTTTACCTGGAGGTTTAACCTGGAAGAAAGGTGGATTAAAATATCTTGGAATTTTTTAGGAAATGATGATTTTATTCAAAGAATTGGGATTGTATGCTGGAAAAAATAAAAGGACGTTTACAGAAATGGAAATGGCTACTTCCCAAACTGTCTTATCGAGGCCGTACACTTATAATTAACAATCTGGTGGGGTCCTCTTTATGGCATAAACTTGCATGTGTTGATCCGCCTGTTGGACTTTTACCAAAACTTCAAGGAGAGATGGTTAACTTTTTCTGGGATAATTTGCACTGGACTCCTCAAAGTGTTCTTTTCCTGCCAAGAGATGAAGGAGGTCAAGGCTTGGTGAATCTGGTCAGTAGAGGAGCGACATATCGGTTGCAGTTTATTCAGCGATTACTGACGGGACCTCAAAATCTAGCATGGAAACCCTTGGCAAAAATCATTTTGCATGAGGTGAATGGAATGGGACTTCATGATGCACTTTTCTTAATGGATAATACTCTTTTAGATATGACCGGACTACCCTCTTTTTATAAAAGTCTTTTTAAAGCGTGGAGACTTTTAAACATCAGTGGACAGAGTCAGCTACCTCCCTCTTTTCGGTTGCTTGAGGAACCTGTGGTTTTAGTCGCCTTGATGTGTCAGGAGATGACTTTCCAGGGCTAAAAGACTTGCTTGTGTCAAAAAAAGAATTGCAATTGAAAGATCTTGTGGACAAAACAGGACCTGGATTAAAGCATGCAGAAACTGTTGCCGTACATCTGGGTATAAGATCAGTGAGATTTGTAAGAAAGTTTCTGAACAAAATGGACGGGTTTTAAACCCCAAGGAAAAAACTTTACTCGATAGATACTGCATGGGTGATATTTCCTGACTCTAATGACTTTTCCCAGATATCAGAATTATACCTGATCTTGAAAAGTCCTCATATAACAGTCCATTGTTGTCTTTGAATAAAAATGAAAATGTTGATTTTTGTACAGTTAAAGGAAAGGTGATATACAAATGCATTGTGAAGGTAATTAATAAACGTACGTTAAAAGACAGAGTTGACACCGTGTGGAGAGACAAACTGGGAGTGGTAGAGGACATGAAGCCAGAGTGGAGAGTACTATACAAACCACCATTGACTAAAAGAGCAGGAGATCTCCAATGGAGAATCTTGCATGGTGCAATAGCCACTAATGCTTTTGTGACAAAAATGAATCCCACTGTAAATGATATTTGTCCTTTCTGTTCAGAGAGAGAAACAATTTTTCATTGTTTTATGAATTGTGTTAGACTTTCTCCACTCTTTGATCTCTTAGAATTTTTATTTTCTTTATTAGGGACTTTCTTTACAAAGCAATGTTTTATTTTTGGTTTTAAGTATAGTAGACTTCAGAAATACAAGTGTCAATTAATGAACTTCATTGTAGGACAAGCCAAACTTGCGATTTATATTTCCAGAAGAAATGAAATAGAGCAGAGAAACGGACAACATATTGTATCTGTTTTTAAGAATATGTTTAAATAGTTTCTATCTGTTTAATATGTGTCTTCCATATTTATCTCTCATCAAACCATAATCCTAGATATTTGAATGTTTTAACCCTTTCCATATGTTGTCCATATAATTTAAGCTGTATATTTCCTAAGTTTCTCTTTCTTGTAATTATCATATAGCATGATTTAGTAATTGACATCTTAAATCCCCAATCATATGTCCATTTTTCAGATTGTCTTGATTCAAATGTTTCCTTAAAACTCTAAATGCACAGTTTCTTTCTTTTATTGCATTTCTACATTCATTATTCCACCATGGAACCATTTTTCTTTTTCCATGTATTATGCTTTTTGGTATACTATTTGATGCAGCATTATTAATCATGAATGTTACTGCCTCAGTACAACTATTTACATCCCCTTCCATTGATATGGTTTCATTTAAATCCATACAATATTCTCTAAATTTCTCCCATTCAGCTTTAGAAAAGCACCATCTCTCTATTCTGTAACCCTCCTGAACATGTAATTCAAAATTAATTCTGCATAATATCATATAGTGATCACTCCCTGTATTAGTGTTACTCAATACTTTCCATTCTGATGAATTACTCATATTTCCAGAAACTAAAGTAAGATCAAGGCATGATACTAAATTCCTTGTAACATCTACCCTAGTTCCACTTCCATCATTAAGGCAAACAAGTGATCTCTCATCCATTAGTTCTTCAACTACTTCTCCATTTTTATCTGTATAAACACCTCCCCATAAAGTATTGTGAGCATTAAAATCTCCGCACCATATTTCCCTTTGGCCAACACTTGGAACAATACCTTGAAATATTTGCATTGATAATTTCTTGCATGGGTTGTAAAAAATTGACTATCTTAATGTTTCCTCTGGGACTACATATTTCTATTATTACGCATTCATATTCATTTGAGACATTTATTCTTCTATATGCTAAACCATCTTTAATGAATGTTATACATCCACCACCTTGTGCCCCAATTCTATCACATCTAACACAACTATACCCCGTCATGACAAATTCTAAATTTGGTCTTAACCATGTCTCTTGAATACAAATAACATCAGGATAGACATCCATATCAGTTATGATCTTTTTGAACTCTTGCCCATTCGCAATTAAACTTCTGGCATTCCATTGTAAAATATGAAATACCATAAGTATGTTAATCACCCTGAGATAGACCATCATAATTAATAGGATTCAACATCTCATGAATCATTTCAGCCTTAATATCTTTTATCCCTAACAGCTCTGTTGCTGCCTGTACAATTGTTTTGATTCTGTCACTTTTTCTCTGTTGCTGCATTGCCACATTCACAGTCTTGCATATGAAAGCCACAAATCTGATTTTATCCACAATCAATGTTTCCTCATTAATCTTTTTGCAACATGTGTTTCTTTCTGTTTGCTTTTGTTTTCTGTATAATCTGGAATCTCAATTGGACATCTTCCTACCGTCTGACTTATGTTTCTTGCTGCATGTGTATCATTGGGTCTGTCTTGCTCACTTTCCTTAAGTTTTTTAACTGCATCAGCATAAGACACCTGATTTATTATTTTGTACTTCTGTACCTCCTTAGCTTGTTTTTGAACAGGGCATCCTCCAAAAGCAGCACTATGTTCACCTCCACAGTTGCAGCATTTAATTTTCTCATCTTTACCACATCTACCATACTCATGTTCCCCACATCTAGCACATCTCAACTTTCCTTTGCATTGCCCTGCAGTGTGTCCCATTCTTTGGCACTTAAAACATCTCATTGGTGGAGGTATGTATTCCCTAACATCATAACTCAGATAACCCATTCTTATTTTCTTCGGCAAGATATTTTCAAACTCAAGAAGAACTGATAAGCTATCATTTTTCACCCCATTTCTAGATGTTTGTAGTCTTGTGGCTTTCATCACTTTACCTCCTTTTAATTCCTGTATTATTTCTTCCATCGTCATTGTCAGCGGTACATCATAGATAACACCTTTCAGCTTAGCTGCATTTCCTGGTATATGAACACTGATTCTCTCTTCATTCAGAGTTTCTGCACTAAGGAAATTATCTCTTTGTTGTTTATTTTACAAAAATCAGTAGCCGTCTGTTGCTTAAGAATTTAGCAAACTTAATTTTCCCCTTTTCTTTTTCAATAGCTTTAGTTAGCTTTAATGGGTGAAAATGTACTCCTTCTCTTTTAAATGTTACCATTACTTTCCATTCAGTTTCTTCATCCTCCTTCCTTACACTTGACTTTGGAGCCTTTGTTTTTTACTTATGTCATCCACCTCTAAGCCTAGAGTATAACTTCCAGAGCTATTGCTCCTGTTTCTCTTCTAGATACATCCTGCCAAGACATACCTTCACTATCTCCATCCGAATTTTCGCCCATAGTTGCATCCACGGTACAGTTGTTGCTTAATCACAAACACAGAGTCGCTCAAAGACCAATCGCCTCAACCTACACTGCCCCTGCACTACCGTTCCTCCGCTCTTCGTGTCGCCCCAACACCAACACACACCAGTGCTTGGCTTTGCCATTTTGTACAGCTTTGAATGAAGGTTGCTCCTCCCCTTTTAGTTTAATTGATTACGTTTGATTGTCCTCTGGACCTGTAGAGTTTATGCATCTCTGGGACCCACAGCTCAGGTAGGGCATGTTGTAACTGTTAGACCTATGCTATTCTATACTTTAATTCTATAGAGGAAACAATAAGAAAAATGATTCAATGTTCAGAAGTTATGGTTTTTAATTATGCTGTTTTTGTCAACTCAAACTAGTTATTAAATGGCATTTTATTTGAAAGTGAATTTTTATTAATTGACTTTTAGTTAGTGTTTTTTTAATTTTTTTATAACATTTTAAGCTGTCATGTGACTGTGCAGGTTGTCACATTTCACTTCCAGTCTTTTGGGGTAAATCAAGAAATATACACTGAATTAATTAAACAAACCTAAAAAATATGAGATGTGGGGAAAAAATACTCAACCCCAAGTGGATTTACACACTGAGAAGGTCAAAAAACGGTTGTTCCCCACTCTCCCCTACTTTTCAAGATGTCACTTTGCATTAAAACATTTTTTGTGTGTGTTGAAAAGCATATCCATGATACTCTTAAAAATTTGGTGAAGGAAATCATTCCTAAAGAACTCTGCAGAGAAAACCTTGTCCCATGAAGCACTGCGGCTGATGTAGTTGCTTTGGACTCCTAATATTCCTGTGCTCTCAAAGTGTGTGTTGTACATCCCATTAATTAACGCAGCAACTGCCACATGTGAACATCATGCTATTTCATTAACAGAGTTTGTGTCATCAACAGAACATATCACATATTCACATAACTCTGGTGCATACTTGATACATGCACACAAAGGGGGAAGGCCGTTCTTAAAGAGCCCGACACTTTTAGAGTACAGCATATTATAATACACAAATCGCACTTTACTTATTTACAGATCAATCATCACAATGATCTACAGTGTGTAATGCATATTTTTATGTCTTGTATTAACTTTCACCAAAGTTTTTCACATTGAGCAGCGGTGCTTGTAAATCCCCCCCACCCCCTCAGTGACGTTTCACTCTGTTTTTAATATTCATGAGTAACCGATAGTCTAACACTTGTTTGTGCTCAGGTGCTTTTTAGATGACATTTAAGTTTCTCTGAAGAGCAACTTAGCACCGATGGTGTGAGGAACCTAATTGAATAGCTCAGCCTATTATTATTCTTCTCCCAAATAAATCAAATTTTTGAGGGCCTAAACATTCCTGAAAACTCATGAAACTGCACACGCGTCAAAAGTGGTGAAAATGCATGTCTGATATGTGTTTCAGAATTAGGCATGGCAAAATGGCTCTATAGCGCCACCTACAAAATTTCAATTAAGCGTTGTTCGAGCTACATTTCACATACGAGTATGAAATTCGGTAGACACATGTAAAAGCCCAATACCCAATTTTTTTTTATTTTCTTTGCAAAAATGTGGATTTTGCACAATTGAACATTTTGCCAAACATTTTGAGTTTGTTACTTTAACAAACTCCTCCTAGAGATTTATTCAGATCAACATCATGTCTGGTCAGTCTAATCTTAAGGCCTTGCTGATGTTAAATGGTGAAGATCTTGAGTTTTGGTTGAAGAGCGTGTCCGTGGCGGCCTGACAAAGTCTGATGTTTAGCCATGAAGTCAGACATACAATGTCCGATCTGCCCTAAACTTCACATGTTTGATAAGAGTCCAGAGCCCTCATTTATCAACAGTGCGTAGAAAAGGTTCTATTTTTCGTCCTATGACTGAAATTTAAAATGTGTCTGAGTACAAGAAATCCATATTATCAAACGTGTGTACATAGTTATTATGCACATGAGTAAGCAATCATTGTTGATAAATCCCACTTGTGTGTTCTCGTTCATAGTCATTAGCATTCGGAAATGCCTCCAATAAACCATATATGGTGACAACACATCCCTTTAAAAATCACATGATTGTGTTTTTTCCCTCACCACAATTATGGCAACCAAAAAAAAAGGAACTTCACAAACAGAATGAGTCACGAAACAACGTTTAACAACAACACATTTTTGCATCACAAATTATTTGCACATTAACAGAATCAATCACTTTTCTATTTATATCATAAAATGTGTTGGTTGATGGTGCTTTTTTGACGATGTGGGTGCATTCTATGGCTCCAATTCTGTTTGGGAATCTGGTGATAGCCTGAAAGCCCCATTTTATTTTGGCTTGTTGAGGATTTCAGTAAGGGAACTGTAGGTTGGGTCCAAGGAAATAATTGCATCCAACATTTGTCACAGCTGTCTTTTATAGGGTTTACACATTGTGTTTTAAAATATTAAAATACACACACACACATTATATATATATATATATATATATATATATATATATATATATATATATATATATATATATATATATATATATATATATATATATATATATACACACACACATTTTGTGTTTTATAAGTAAAGTAAATACAGGACATATGTTGATTGCTTAATGCACTCTTAAATGCTTTTTAATGTGTAGTATCGCTTTTCTACCACTAGATTCTCAGCGTAAACATGCTCAGAGGTGTTCTTATATTTACACACATTTCTATATATAAGTTTGTCAATCCCAAATTTTGCGTAAAACTGTTCTTTCGCACAGATCTGTGCGTACGCACCGTTGATAAATGAGACCCCTGGCCTGAAGACAGTCCCTGGATGGGAGACCTCCTTGGAAAACTAGGTTGCTGCTGGAAGAGGTATTAGTGAGGCCAGCAAGGTCTGTGTGGGTCCTAACTAGAGGTCTTCACAGAGCACCCTAGACCCGGTGACCCGGGAACCGACCCGGGACCCGTATGGGTTTGGGTTTATATTTAAAATGCTCAGCCGGGTACGGGTCCCAATCTATTACTTTGGGTCCCGGTTCTGTTTAACATTGTGTGTAATACCCGAGTCGATTGGACTCGGAGAACACCTGGCCATGATCAGTGTCAGTCAGCACGGCTTGTGTGTTTTGTGTAACTTGCAAATTGTAAAATTAGGATAAAAAAAAGCTCATATTTCAGGTGGCTCCAGCTAACGTGCAAGTGCAGTCTCTGCAAGCACGTCTTGATTCTATCGCAACCCGAGCTTCCGCAGTGACTGCAATGACTTTTATAATAATATGAATGAACCGTCTTGTTTAATCTTAAAGTTTTGGTGGTCAGAATCAACTCCCAGAGATTATAGCAAATAAATAATGTTAACATCAGCAGCCATGGCACGGAACGAGCAATCGTTATTATAGTTCAAAAGGGCAAACAGTCAAAGTTATGCAAGTTAATTCGAGTCTGTAAATTCGCATTTATCTTCCGTCAATGTGACAAAGTGGATTTTTACTGCTGAATGAATTAAGCATGCTTGGAATAACACATAACTTTTTTTTTCCTTAGCAAGGATTGTAATGCATCACAATCAGGTACAAGGAAGGGAGACGACTACTATAACGTTATATTTGAAGTAATGATCACCAGAATCATAGAGACTACTCTTGGATCAGCATTTATTTTGCTTTTTCAGATATAGAATATTAGGGTTCACTCAGACTAGGCACTCTGAACCGTGCCCGAGCGTGTTTGACCTCCAAAGCCTGGATCGTTTGACAAGTGTGAGCGCTTATTTCCATGCCCTGGCGTGGTTAGAGGTTAGTTTGGCCAGCCCTGGCCCGCTTGGAAGAGGTGGGCCAGAGCGCGTTCAGTTGGGCTTGAGCACGGTTCGCATGTTGTGTGAGCGCTAACCGTGCCGGAGCACGGAACAGCTGTGCACTATTATCATTACAACAGCAAACACCAACTATTACTATTTGGGTACACTTTTCAATTAAATCAAGTATATTTAGGTTTATAACGGTCCTGGTCCTTACCTTATTGATGAACATGAATTGTAGTTTGTCAGTAAAGCTGTAAATTCCTCCAGCAAAGTCAGCTGCCGCCATAATAATCTTATACGTGGTGTGCAATAAAGTAAAAAAAAAAAAAAGTCTGTGTGGCATAAATGATAAATCTATTAAGTAGTCTATTTCTTCCAGTGCTTTTCTTCCAGTCTTCTTCAAAACAGTTGTATCGTGAATGACGTAAGCATGCTCCAGCCCGGTACATTAAGTGCAAGTGTTGGCCAGAGGGGGCTTTGGAACAGTCGCACTCAGGCACAGTACAAGGACACCATGCAGTACACCCTTAGAAACCTCCACATACCACTTCAAGCTTCATCTACAAGCAAAATGGGGTTAACAAAAACCAACCATAGCAACACATTCAAAACGATAATTTTATTGTTAAACAGATTCTTGGATCTTGTTAACAGTTAAATAGAAGGGGACAAATGAGAACCAGATCCTCAGCATAGTCCTGGCTGAACTCCTTGACAGAACCGACCCCTCAGGATCATCCTGGCTGACCTCCTTGACAGAACCGGACCCCTCAGTATCGCCTTGCCTCAGGATCGCCCTGGCTGAGCTCCTTGACAGAACTGGACCCTCAGCATCGTCCTGGGTGAGCTCATTGACAGAACTGGACCCCTCAGCATCGTCCTGGCTGAACTCCTTGACAGAACTGGACCCCTCAGCATCGTCCTGGCTGAGCTCCTGACAGAACTGGACCCCTCAGCATCGTCCTGGCTGAGCTCCTTGACAGAACTGGACCCCTCAGCATCATCCTGGCTGAGCTCCTGACAGAACTGGACCCCTCAGCATCATCCTGGCTGAGCTCCTTGACAGAACTGGACCCCTCAGCATCATCCTGGCTGAGCTCCTTGACAGAACTGGACCCCCAGCATCGTCCTGGCTGAGCTCCTGACAGAACTGGACCCCTCAGCATCATCCTGGCTGAGCTCCTTGACAGAACTGGACCCTCAGCATCGTCCTGGCTGAGCTCCTGACAGAACTGGACCCTCAGCATCATCCTGGCTGAGCTCCTTGACAGAACTGGACCCCTCAGCATCGTCCTGGCTGAGCTCCTTGACAGAACTGGACCCTCAGGATCGTCCTGGCTGAGCTCCTTGACAGAACTGGACCCCTCAGCATCGTCCTGGCTGAGCTCCTTGACAGAACTGGACCTCAGCATCATCCTGGCTGAGCTCCTTGACAGAACTGGACCTCAGCATCGTCCTGGCTGAGCTCCTTGACAGAACTGGACCCCTCAGCATCATCCTGGCTGAGCTCCTTGACAGAACTGGACCCTCAGCATCGTCCTGGCTGAGCTCCTTGACAGAACTGGACCCCTCAGCATCATCCTGGCTGAGCTCCTGACAGAACTGGACCCCTCAGCATCGTCCTGGCTGAGCTCCTTGACAGAACTGGACCTCAGCATCATCCTGGCTGAGCTCCTTGACAGAACTGGACCCCTCAGCATCGTCCTGGCTGAGCTCCTTGACAGAACTGGACCCCTCAGCATCGTCCTGGCTGAGCTCCTTGACAGAACTGGACCCCTCAGCATCGTCCTGGCTGAGCTCCTTGACAGAACTGGACCCCTCAGCATCGTCCTGGCTGAGCTCCTTGACAGAACTGGACCCCTCAGCATCATCCTGGCTGAACTCATTGAGAGAACCGGACCCCTCAGCTAATACCAAAAGTAACAAGAACAATGTAAATGGGTTAGGTTTAACTCATACTACTTTAGTACAGCAACAGTGTGTTAGATTAAGAAACATGTATGTATGTATGTATGTATGCATGTATAAACTTCTCAACTGGTAAAACACTGGTGTATCATTTTTCACAGCTGCTTGGGTTTACAAGGCCTACAAACCTTTTCCTACCCTCCAAACATCACTCCAGGATACATCTAAGGATCCACCTTTAACTGGGGAGCTGAAGACTGAAAAACAGACATTTAAAAAAATAAAATATAAATAATTCAGAAATAATTAAGTTTACTGCAAGCAAAGAAATATCTTTTAGCTCACCATGCCACACCAATTGGTGATAAAGAACCATAAAAACAGTAACTTTAATCAAGCCCATTGTATAGTATAAACCAAGCCACTAAGAAAGCAAATGCCAGCAAAGTTTGAGACCAACCAAGGCTATTAAAGCCAAACAGAACACCATTTGTACCACCTGGAAGACTCGTTAACTCATTAAATCTGCTAATAATGAGGTCAATAATTAATTAATCACTCAGCATACAAGTTGGTGTTATATCCAATAGAACGAAGGCCCTGGCTGCATTTGAAACTTCATACTTCCTTACTATATAGTATGAAAAAGCAGTAGGTGAGCAAATAGTTTCAGTATTCATAGAAGAGTAGGCGAGAACTACCGGGGTTTTGGAATATTTCTTGCGATATTCGGACGTCGATACTGATGTTGCATTCGAATATGCCTACTTACCGACTATATAGAAGGCAAAAACAGTACGTGATAAGAGTAGTGTGTTCAAAACCTCAGTAATCATAAAAGAGTAAGGTAATTATGTGTAGCTAACAGGGGAGCTCCAGTAACACACGTACATCTCCATAGTGGATTTACATAAACCACATACATCCTAAAGATAAAGAGGCTTACTAAGGCCCCGTTTACACGATGGGAAAACGCAGATATTTCCCTGTGCTTTGGCCTGTCATTTACACGAAAACGAATTATTCCCAGAAAACCATTATTTCTAAAAACTCCGGCCAAAGTGGAGATTTCTGAAAACGGCGGTTATTTGTTGCCGTGTCAACGGGGTTTTAGATTCTGAACGCCACATTATGCGCCAGAAAATGCCTACGCCATGTGAGCGCTGTATGTTTAGAGTTTGTTTAATCATGGATGCTGTTAAGGTGGTACTCATTTTTACTTTTGTGCAAACGCTTTTTGCCTGTTTGCTCTTGCTAACACAACTGCTGTACTATATCGAGGAGCAGAGGCGAAGGAGTAAACGCGACATTAAGGAGTAACTCCACTTCGCTGTCTGTCCACACAAACGAACCTTGTGCCATGTCTGTTGTTTTGGAAGTCGCTATTAGTTGTTATTTTGAGGATTCTGATTGGCTTGCATGGCTTTATCCTTCCCTACACTGCCGCCAATATGTTTGGCTTACTTATGATGGCGCCAATGGCGATTTATGCGGGTTGATGTAAACGACATCTTTTTTGAAAACGATGTTGTGTGCACGATGATATTTTTGAAAACGGAGGGGGGGGGGGAGATATTTGTTTCTCTAAATACCTGGCTATGTGTTAATGTGGCCTAAATGTTTAACATCTGAGAGAAACATTTTCACAAGTATGGCAGATGAGCACATCACAGCATGAAACAGACATCTGATCAGAGTGATGTGTGTGTTATAATGTAGAGTTCACTGTTGACAACACAGCTTACTTTACATGAACATCAGCAATGTAAATAAACAAATCTACATAAAGTAACTAAACAACACTTACTTATTTTTTTTTATTTGAATGTAAATAACTGTTGATACATGGTAACTAAAACATAAGTTATATATTTTTTTATTTGTCCATTAGCTGCTGTTGATAAACTGAGGAAACATTAACACATCAGCAAACTAGCTCAACAACATTTTAAGTAGTATTGAACATGTAGACACTGAATCTGATGTTAGAGGACAGACAGGTGTGTGTGTGTGTGTGTGTGTGTGTGTGTGTGTGTGTGTGTGTTGGTTGGTTGGTTGAGTGTATTACAAGGACAATTCACCAGTTTACACGCCAGCATTATAAGGACAATTGACATTATAAGGACTAAGGACATGTCCTTGTAATTCAAACAGCGTGAAATCATCTGTATGAACCTCAGGAACATCCTCCTGCTTTTTTATTGAATGTCTCTTTAAGTAGGTATACCAGTTTTCTGGTGTGTTCGTGTGTATCTCATCACTGCCGCCTATCGCCAGGATCTGCCACTGCTGGCGGACACACATTTACATATTCATGGGCGTGGACGGTTTGAAAATTGCGCGCGGTTGTCTGATTGGTTAATGGCGCGCACGCGCAGTAGTGAGATCCGACCGAGCGATCGCCATCGCGCCCTGTTAAACAGCAGCCTTGTAGGTAAGTACATTAAGTTAAATGTTTTATATATTGATTGATATAAATCAGTCATATTTATGATGTTTTGATGTTTGTGTGCACTTCGTTTTATGTTGGCAGATGTTAAAATATATGTTTACACAGTCGAGCGCGAGTCTTGTCAAGGTAATGTTAACTAAACCCCGGAAACTGAATAATACATGTAACGTTGTTTATTAATGAAAATTATAATTATTAAAAATAAGTATTAACAATTATGAACAATCCTCCCATCATTGAGGAAGTCAGCGTTTTATAAAGCCTCAGATTACCTTGAATGTGCGTTGTGACAGGATTAAATTAGCTTTTTATCATTAACGTTACATACTCAAATGCGTTTAAAAGCTAAAAATAAATGTTTATTTTTAAACATTTATTACATTTTAAACATTTATAAAATGTTTACTTTATACTTGAACCTGGGTTAAATATGGAACTGATCGTTCTAATTATTAATATATTGACTGTTACAGTACAATTTAACCAAATGTAGCATATTAACTTAATATAATAATGAAACGTTTAAGGCTGGAATAGCAGAATAAATAAATAAAAACATAAAAAAGGAATAAAAGAATCTAATCTTGACTACATTTGTTTTTGTTTTGTAAGCATAATAGTAATATATGGATTAAAAGTGAAATCTGCAAATTGATATGGAAACATTTAGAGGCACTTTTAAGCATGCTCATGTAAAATAAGCTGTCATGTGAAACAGGAAATTAATGTACTTATTTAAAATCATCGATCAACCTTTATATATACAGCAACACATAGAATAGCATTATGTGTTACTCATAATGGTGCTGATGAATCAGAAATCTTGCACATTCAAAGAAAATAGGTTACTTTTGCATTGGGAAATAAGGTGGATATGCACTTTATGGATGTGTATCATATATTAGAATTATGTATTTGCAAATATTTTTATGCAGTTTTTCTTTTTTAATTCTATACCCTCAATTCTGCAGCTAGATGAAATGGACGACGAGACCTAAGCCTGCACGAGACGCAGAAGACCACCTTAACTCAAGAACTGACGAGCCACACCGTGAGCAGCCATTTCTATGTTCACAGATTTAAAGGTACACCGGATACTCAAAGCATCTGTCCTGTTTTGTAATGTCAGAGTACAACACAATAGTACACTTGAAGACATGTACGATCACACTGATGTGATGAGAGCGTTCAGTGCGTCACGTGATAAACTGCCAAAGGACAAGGAGGGCTGTGCGATATCACAATTTTAGATTGCGATCTATTATATTATATCCACGCTCTGCCTTTGTTGAGAGATTGTGGCTACAGGTTGCACTTCTGGCACCCGTCCCCAACATTATGTACGCTCACATCACATGTTTTGCAGCACAGCGTAGAGTTACACTCACGTGACATCGCAAATCTTCGCCATCATGAAAGCTTATGTTTGCATGCATTTTAAAGCCTTGCCAGTTAAACTTTATATTCACACGGTGATCTAACATACACTTTTCTGAGCATGTACACTTAAGGCTACGTTCACACTACGAGCCTTGGTCCTCAATTCCCATTTACTGCTCAGCAGTGTTAATTTCGTTAATGAGGACGATGACGAAAAATATAAAAATTGAATAGCTGATTGCTCTGAATCTGATCTCTCTCTGAATCTGATCGCTCTGAATCTGATCTCTCTGAATCTGATCTCTCTGAATCTGATCTCTCTGAAGCTGATCTCTCTGAATCTGATCTCTCTGAATCTGATCTCTCTGAATCTGATCTCTCTGAATCTGATCTCTCTGAATCTGATCTCTCTGAATCTGATCTCTCTGAATCTGATCTCTCTGAATCTGATCTCTCTGAATCTGATCTCTCTGAGTCTGATCTCTCTGAATCTGATCTCTGAATCTGATCTCTCTGAATCTGATCTCTCTGAATCTGATCTCTCTGAAGCTGATCTCTCTGAATCTGATCTCTCTGAATCTGACCTCTCTGAATCTGATCTCTCTGAATCTGATCTCTCTGAGTCTGATCTCTCTGAATCTGATCTCTCTGAATCTGATCTCTCTGAATCTGATCTCTCTGAATCTGATCTCTCTGAATCTGATCTCTCTGAATCTGACCTCTCTGAATCTGATCTCTCTGAATCTGATCTCTCTGAATCTGATCTCTCTCTGAAGCTGATCTCTCTGAATCTGATCTCTCTGAATCTGATCTCTCTGAATCTGATCTCTCTGAATCTGATCTCTCTGAATCTGATCTCTCTGAATCTGATCTCTCTGAATCTGATCTCTGAATCTGATCTCTCTGAATCTGATCTCTCTGAATCTGATCTCTCTGAATCTGATCTCTGAAGCTGATCTCTCTGAATCTGATCTCTCTGAATCTGATCTCTCTGAATCTGATCTCTCTGAGTCTGATCTCTCTGAATCTGATCTCTCTGAATCTGATCTCTCTGAATCTGATCTCTCTGAATCTGATCTCTCTGAATCTGATCTCTCTGAAGCTGATCTCTCTGAATCTGATCTCTCTGAATCTGATCTCTCTGAATCTGATCTCTCTGAATCTGATGAATCTGATCTCTCTGAAGCTGATCTCTCTGAATCTGATGAATCTGATCTCTCTGAATCTGATCTCTGAATCTGATCTCTCTGAATCTGATGAATCTGATCTCTCTGAAGCTGATCTCTGAATCTGATCTCTCTGAAGCTGATCTCTCTGAATCTGATCTCTCTGAAGCTGATCTCTGAATCTGATCTCTCTGAAGCTGATCTCTCTGAATCTGATCTCTCTGAAGCTGATCTCTGAATCTGATCATTAACGAAATTAACACTGCTGAGCAGTAAATGGGAATTGAGGACTAAGGCTCGTAGTGTGAACGTAGCCTTAAGTGTACATGCTCAGAAAAGTGTACGTTAGATCACCGTGTGAATATAAAGTTTAACTGGCAAGGCTTTAAAATGCATGCAAACATAAGCTTTCATGATGGCGAAGATTTGCAATGTCACGTGAGTGTAACTCTACCGCTGTGCTGCAACACCCCCCAATAAACTACTGTATAGTTCATCACATACTCATCACTACGTATCATTAATTCCCAAAGAATACAGTAACTAAACTGGTCTTCTCAACAAGTGTGCACAGAACATGTGTGTATGAATCCATCTCTCCCCAGGAAAACATCTTCAATCTTTCCTGTCTTCCACGTCTGTCGTGGCATCTTGTCCTCTCCCACCTTCAGGACCTCTGTTGTGGTATTCACACAATGGTGAGCAGACCGTAAATTCATCAAGTAGTCCCTGCATCAGCGAGTCCAAAATTCATTCAACAGCCTCTGACTGTATTTCCAGCTCTTTGACAAGGTTTCTCCATTCTGAGCAGCTGGCTGAGGGTTCGATGCAATGGTTGTGGTTCATTCAATTCATTGTGAACTGTAGTTCGTCACTTTATTGTCCTAAGTGGAAATTTGTCTTTGGCTTCACCACAAAGAAACACATTCAATATCATCACACAAATCACAAGAAGACAACAAGTAACACAATCCCCCTCACTCAGAGATCCCGGTATTTAAAGTTCTGACTGCAGTGGCGCAAATGACATTTGATACACCCTTGCCTTGCTTGAGGTTGCCTAAACCGTCTTTTGATGGTAAAAGCTGAAAATTAATATTCAAGAGATGAGAACAACATTCAATAATAATCTGTGCTTTTTGTTTGACTTTGTTTCTCCAGTGAGCTCAGTTTACACCAGTTTTGAAGCAAATGTCGATTGGCATTGGATATTTTAGGTACTGAAACTTTCCCCCCATGAATTTGGTGCAACCTTACAATTGAACAAGAGTGTGAATTATTAGCAGGTTTGGCATTGAAGTTCATGTTCCTGGAAGAGGCTGAAGAACTGAAACTAACATCAGAAACGGACACAACTCAGAGCAGGAATAACTGGGAATCTGCAAGTTTCACTAAGTCAAATTTAAGACTTTTTTAGACCATTATGAATTAAATTTAAGACCTAAATCACACAATACATTTTTTTACAAAGGATATGCAGAATAACAAAATTACTTGCAAAGCAAATTAAAGGGGCACTTCAGCGCTGGACAGATGTATTTAAACTGGGTAATATTATGTAGTAGAAATCTGAAATTATTTTTGAATTATTTTTGCCTTCTAGACTGAGAGAAGCACCCTAGCAAACGCCCAACAACTACCCAGAACACCTTAGCAACACCCTAGCAACCATCCAGAATACCTTAGCAACCACCCTGAACACCCTAGCAACTGACTGCATTCATAGCCTGAAGCAAGCTAAGCAATTAATTAATCATTTCTTTCTCAAAGTTTAGCCATGGTTGCATTAGCTTCTAGTTTGTTTTTTATTCCAAAAGTACTAAATGTGTTGAAAATTGAACCATAACATTTTAAATAGATAAAATGAACAAAATGATTTGAAAAAAGATTCATTAGTTTTGCTGAACGACATTCAAAGATCTGAGTCAGTGAAATGATCCGAACTTCCCACTACTATCTGCCACCTAGTGTTGGTTCAATTTCACACATAAAGTAGAGTTTAAATGTAATTATTTCAAAAATAAATGTATTCAACGTTTTATTAATATAAAGCATTGTTAATGTGCTTTAATAATTATCTATTAAGTATTTGCTAATCCCCTCTGAGCTGCATCAAACAATACTATTACAGACGCTGCCTCTGTATTTCCTCAGCATTGCAAAGAAGAGCTCTCTATTGTATTCATTACATTTTAAAAGAAAATTAAATGTATTGTAATTTTCATTTTACCTCTAGCAGACAGCATTCCCAGAAAGGTAGAAGATGTTATGACAGCAACTTGTTTGCCTTGTAACTGAAAAAAATATCATTATTGTTGATTATTGATTGTGATATTGTAATAGTGATTAATATTGATTAAAATAATACAGTAAATGTTTTTGTGTGGGGCCATTCTTATAGGATATGCCACACAGATAAGAACCATTTATGAATGTTAATTGCATTTGGAAATCAAAACATTGTTATTTTAGTAGCATGAATAAAGGGATTATAAATTAATATCGTACTCACATCGTATCTGCACTTTTCCACGAGAGAAATGGCTGAATTGACTGATTGAGCTTAACACAAACACAGAAAAACTCTGGCAAATTCAGTTTAACAATTACATTTAAAATAATATTTTAAATAGAAATATTAGATTAAATTGCTTTATTTATTTTACATTTTTATTTATTTGATACATTAACTGTTAATGTGAACTGTTTTATTAATTTCCAATTGTGTTATTAAATGAATTTCAACAATACAATCATTCAAAACGTTGTGTGGTTTTAGATACATCAGCGTGTGAACGGGACTTTTATTTTGGCGTGGTGGTGTGACGTCATAAGGCTGCGCCGCGCTCCTGGATCTGTTGTGATTCGGCTGGAGAAAGGTTTGTGTTTTAAGCGTTTGAAGCGATGCGGAATGAATTATACATTATTAAATGTAACACTGCATTGATTTATCTAACATGTATCAGCGTTGTGTGAGTAAATTAACAGAATAAACTCGTGAGTAACAGAGGGATCGTCTCATTTCGCTTTTTCGTGAATAAGTTCAAACATTTCAGTTCAGTCTCTGGCGAGTGACGAGAGAACCGGAGCTTTAGACTCTCCGAGTGAATTGAACCGATTGATTCACAACAAATGATTCAGTGATTCGAAACGCTCTATATCTATTTAGATTTCTACACAATAATAAATGGCCCAACTGACTAACATTTTAAAGGTCTGTATAATTTGCATTATTTTATAAATCTGTAGTGTTAGTTTTGAGTGTTTTTGTCTAATCAGGTCATTAGGTCCATTACCTATCGGACTGATGAATAGAGATGAATTCATGACAATACAATATTCTTTCACAGAAATATGACACTTAATTTTAAGACATAGTTCAGCAAATCTCTAAAGCTGACCATCAGAATTTAACAACTGACCAACTAATAATATATTAGAACCCAATGTCTAAATTTTTTTAGCTTTTCTTTGGTGTGATATACTTAAATAAAAAAGGAGTGAGAGAAGTTTAAAAACCAAACACTGCATCAAAAGGACTTGCCTGTTAAAATTAGATAACCAACGAGGTGTTTTGTTAATATCAAAACGGTATCTAAGAAAAAATTAGAATTAAAAAAAGTTTAGGAAAACATTCAACAGAGCAATTATATTTAATAAAAATAAAAAATGCAAGTTTTCAAACTTTTGTTTTTAGACAAACTTGATTGAATTAATGATAAATGCTGTATCCAATCAAGATCTCTCTTTGTTTCTATCTCTCCTCCATTTAAATTAGTTTGGGTTCATATGTTTCTCATTTGAGTGGGATCATTTTTGGGGATTTCTCAGTGGGTATTGTCTAACAAATAAAACCAAAGAAGAGTCGTTTAACATTGATGACAGAAAAGAAAGACGTATTAGATATGAGATGTCTCAATTTATAGGTGATACACTTTAATTTTAAGTAATTTTATTTTTGTTTATTTTTATATATATATAAATTATTGTTGTATTTCAATTTATTCTTACAAAATGTGAAAATGTGTCAAGACCTTGCTGTTGAATTCTGTCATTTTGAAAGTTAAATAGAAATATAAAAAAAACTCACTCTCGCTGACTCTCTTACCATTGATTCACTCAGAGATTTAGTGTGGATTTATTTTTCTTTCTGTTAATTATTCTCATCTTAAACAGCACACACACAGAGAAAAACACCTGGTGAAGCGACTGAGATCCACGAGACACACTATTATAAAGATGGAGTTCATTAAAGAGGAGAGTGAAGACCTGAAGATTGAGGAAACATTGAGAGTGAAGGAAGAAGAAACTGAGGAAAAAACAAAGAAAGAGGAGAGTGAAGACGTGAAGATTGAAGAAACATTGAGAGTGAAAGATGAAGAAACTGAGGAACAAACAGAGAAAGAGGAGAGTGAAGACGTGAAGATTGAAGAAACATTGAGAGTGAAACATGAAGAAACTGAGGAACAAACAGAGAAAGAGGAGAGTGAAGACGTGAAGATTGAAGAAACATTGAGAGTGAAACATGAAGAAACTGAGGAACAAACAGGTTGGTTTCATTCTCAAAGCTGAACTCAGTCATTTTATCCCCAAAGTTGGGAGCATGAAATTGTCCAAAATGTCTTGGTATGCTGACTCATTAAAGGGTTAGTTCACCCAGAAATTAAAATAATGTTATTTATTTGTTAATTTTCTGAACGCAAATTAAGATATTTGTTTTGAAATCCGATGACTCAGTGAGGCCTGCGTAGCCAACAATGACATTTCCTCTCTCAAGACCCATTAATGTGCTAAAAATAGGGGTGTAACGATACACTTGACGCGATCTATATGTATCTCGATACTGGACTCACGATACGATATGTATCGCGATATTTAAAACCAAAATATATTACTATTAAAATATTATTTGTGTATTATTATCAGGACCCACATATATTCCCCCATTGCATTATTTTACATTATATTCAATATTATGTATAGTCGTTGTATGCTTCTATGTAAAAAGATTATTAATGTAATAAAATCACTGAAACTTAAATTTTTCCCCTCACGCATTACTTGCGCTTTCAATGCAGGCAGCAACTCTCACAGTGCTCGCTATGTCCTGCCTCTCCCGCTAATAATACAGTATATAAGAATAAACCATCTACAATGGTTTGAATAATCATATTAAAACTAAATGTGATGTGGTGATTGAAATAATGTTTGCGCCTTGACTTTGAGGAGTGCTGCTTTAAATGATGTTTGCGCTCTCACTTTGAAGAGGGCCGTTCCGGCAGTGCGTGCGCTTCAGATGATCAATGAAATCAGTCACAGTTCTAATCACAAGAAAGCGTTTCGAAATAACCGCTCTCAAACTGTAAATGTTTAGCTCATCCAAGAATTTTATTTCTGCATTTAGTCCCTCTCATGTTGTTTTGACATGCAATCATTTGAACGTCCGGCTTTACTACAGTATGGCGTTGTGTTAAATATATTCATCTTATAAAGCCATTGTGTCTCTTCAGAAGACTTCAGAAGATTTAGATCAGACTAGGGCTGTAGCTATCGATTCTTTTAGTAATCGAGTATTCTACCGTTTATTCCATCGATTAATCGAGTAATCGGATAATAATTACCTTTTTCTTTATTAAAGAGCAATACTAAATATATAAGAGAAAATAAGACAGGTATCTTAAAATTAACATCTAATTTGTTTTCTTTTTAGAAAAATAAAGTTTTATTGCTGAAATTGCATACATAATAACCCATGTTCACATATTTTCAGTGAAAATAACCCATTTTAATGCATTCAATTGCCACATTATAAAAATCTATTTCAAATTAGTTTAAAAAGTTCAGTCTAAAACTAAACCTACAACCAATAAACCAAAATAATATTAATATAAATAGCAATAATGCCTAAACATTGCATGTATGTTTAAAGCTTAACTTTAAAGTTTCAGCTTCAGTTCAGGCATGACAAGCCTTTACTGTCTTCTGAAGGCTGTGAGGCTTTTGTAAGAAGCAAAAAAAAAATGGACAGGAAGGTAACTTGAAATAAGAACAAGAGTACAGACGGTCATACTGAGATGATCAGCTGTGACGTCACCGAATCCGCTGTTAAAAACAAACCATCCATCCGCACCCGATCGTCACACATTCAAATCCTCAGTGTAAGCGCGATGCTATCGTCACATATTAGCTACACTGAAGTAGGTAGCTTTAAAACAAATCTTCTTTGGCGAAATTACACGCTTTAAATAACCCAAACGGGTTGACACCTATATACATCACCTCGCAAACGCGAGAGATGAGTTTGTGTTGAATTCAGATAAAGAAGCCTACATCGCACATACATATGTACATTTTGAGCTAATCATATTCATTATTATAACACAGCTTGTTTAATTAAGTTAGTAGCTATAAATATTGCTCGTATCTCCTCAGCTGCCGTGCGAACTTGTCGTATCCTGAAGCTCAACACACAGTTCTCTTCATTTAAAAATAGCAAGACTAAATGATATTAGCAGTGCTGATGCCAGTCTCTCTCGCATTGCGGTCTTTGATCTCGCCATGAGCTAAAAACGAAAGTTAAAGAGCGACACATTCATTGCGTTTACCGTGAAATGAGTTCGCGTCGTAATTAAAATCAACACATTAATGATTTCTCTCATCCACCCGCAATTTTTGGGATGTTTACCCACCTGAATCGCAGATTTAACCGCAATCCGCGCATACTCAGAGTCCTTACACAATAAAAACATTTCTGCAACATCCGTGTGTAGTTAAATGAACTAAACGAAGCATCGAGCCAGATGATTTTGCCTCGAGGATTTTTTCAATTCGAGTAACTCGAGTTACTCGAGGAATCGTTTCAGCCCTAGATCAGACACTCAAATGGTTATTTTTATGATGCCTTTATGACATTTTTTGCATCTTTTAAGTTTGAGAGGAATGGACTTTAAAAATGGAGGAACAGAAATCCCTCAGGTTTCATAAAGAATATCTTCATTTGTGTTTGGAAGTTAAACTAAAAACGACATGATGGTGAGTAGCTACATGATGAAAGAATCTCTATGCACTGTTTTTGAGCTCATCTGAAGGCCACAGAAGTTTGGAGGTCTGTAGCTATTGACTTCTGTGCACTGTGACCCTCAGCATGCGCTGACCCCGCTCTGTGATTTTGCTTGGCCTAACACTTCGTGGTTGAGTTGCTGATGTTCCCAATCGCTTCAACTTTATAATCATAATAATAATAATAATAAAACAGTTGAGCGTGGGATATTTAGTAGTGAGGAAATTTTTTAGGAATTTTAGAAAAGCTTTACTCTTGCTGGAGTGAACGCACAGAGTAACGTCATAACATTATTTTAAACACACTTAAACGTATCTAATATAATAAACAGAGCTGCGTTACCTCATACTCATGACCAGAAAAGCGGAGATTGCGCCGCCGACTGTGTCCCGTCATAATAAATGTCTCGCTACTTGCGAGCAGTGTGTTTGTTGAACAATCTCTCCAGCGGCCTTACTCAGTTCCACAACTCTCCCCTGCTCTGCTTCATACTACAAGAACATTAATATTCGCATCCATGAACATGATTTCTGCCCGAGTCCAATCCGATTCTTTTCCACCGGCTGTGAGGTGAAGACCACGTCCCAAGATTCTGCGCTTAAACTTGACATCATCAAACTACGCCTTTGTTTTGAACAGACGCCTCTCTAGCGAACGGAAAAGTTGCATAGTTAACCTTTAACAATTGAAAATAGCTACAATCACCTGTAGCATTTCCCTACACTCAACTTTATCTGTAGAATGTCTCTCATCCAATAATCTCGCGACTCGCGCCAATCACACGAAAGCTGAACTATAGTTGGACTAGCGAAAGAAAGAACTACAACACCCCTAAACACACATACACACTAAAGCGCTGCGAGAGCATTTCAATAAGCAATAGAGGTAGCATTTCACGGACGTTGGAAAATTAAGACCTGTTTAAAATTATTTAAGACCTATCACTCAATATTTAACTGAATTTAAGACTTTTTAAGACCCCGTGGGTACCCTGTAATAATTTAAATAACATTTTGAAACTATTTGATTATCTCTAATTGTGCAAACAGCAAAACACAACCATGTTTTCAGTTTTTGCTTGTTCATACTGTTCATCCATTTCTCTTGACAACAGATAACTAAGCAGATAAGCACTATAAGATTACTCGATTGAGTGTGTGTGTGAAGAAGTGCTGCCTGTTTAAAATGAGCTTTCACCCAATCATATTCAGTACAAAAAAATTCCTTGACCTATAACATCCCGCTCATGTCCATCGCCGTCATCATAACCTTTACATTCTTTCTGTTTCGAGTGATCCATCTGTATCAAGCTAGTTAAATGTTGAAGGTGTGAGTTCTGGCTAAAATGCAGTCATATTATGGGCTGTTGGCATGAATTGTACTCGTAAAAATCACGCCGCTCCGACTCAGCTCCCCTCACATACTCCGGTTACTACACACTACAGTTTGCTAGCTAGCGATGCCTTCATCACGTAAATGCATATTACCTGGTTTGGATAATATACAAAACAGCTTGGTCTCCTTATTAAAATGTCCTAAATCAATGATATGATGAAGATGTGGGTTAATTTTGTAAAGAGCCATCGTGATGGAGAGTTGCCAATCACACCAACACCCGCCTCTACAATGATTATTTTACACCTAATCCTTTTACAAACTTTAATCTGAGACAACTGGGATTCACTGATAATCCTCTATTAACAGAACCGACTATCTTTTTTTTCTTTGATTTCAGGCGTGATGGAAGAGAATGAGGAGAGTGAAGAACTGAATGAAGTGGAGGAGGAACATTATGTAAAATCTGGAGAAAAACCTTTGAGTCCTTCTAAGACTAAAAAGACATTTATAAAGAAAACAAGAGCCAAGAAATCTACAACCTGCACTCAGTGTGGAAAGAGCTTCACAACCAAACAAAGTATTGAACGTCACATGAGAGTTCATACAGGAGAGAAGCCATTCACATGTGATCAGTGTGGGAAGAGTTTCTCAAGGAAAAATAGTCTAGAGCTTCACATGATGGTTCACACGGAAGAGAAGCCGTTCTCATGTGATCAGTGCGGGAAGAGTTTCAGTCAATCAGCACACCTTAAAATTCACATGAGCATCCACACCGGAGAGAAGCCGTTCTCATGTGATCTGTGCGGGAAGAGTTTCAGTCAATCAGCATCCCTTAAATTTCACATGAGGATCCACACCGGAGAGAAGCCGTTCACATGTGATCTGTGTGGGAAGAGTTTCAGACAATCAGCACACCTTAAATTTCACATGAAGATCCACACCGGAGAGAAGCCCTTCACATGTGATCAGTGCAGCAAAACATTTTTTGATGCGTCAGTCCTGAAGAGACACCTGAGAGTTCATACGAAGGAGAAGCCACATACGTGTTCTGTGTGTGAAAAGAATTTTCACTGCTGCAACATTTACATAGACATGAAAAATACACACTGGTGTGAGAGAGTACATGTGCTTTGAGTGTGAAGACTTTTATTTCAGGGAATGAGTTAAAACTGCACCAAAGAATTCACACTGGAGAAGAACCTTACAAGTGTTCACACTGTGTCAAGAGATTCAATCAGTTATCATATCTGAAAACACATGAGAGGATCCACACTGGAGAAAAACCTTACAAGTGTGCACACTGTGTCAAGAGATTCAATAAGTTAGGAAATCTGAAATCACATGAGAGGATTCACACTGGAGAGAAACCTTACAAGTGTTCACACTGTGTCAAGAGATTCAATCAGTTAGGACATCTGAAATCACATGAGAGGATTCACACTGGAGAGAAACCTTACAAGTGTTCACACTGTGACAAGAGATTCATTCAGTCATCTGATATGAAATCACATGAGAGGATCCACAGCAGAGAAAAACAGCACGCGTGTGTTCAGTGTGGAAAGAGTTTCTCTTTTAAAAGCCACCTGAAGAAACACATGAAGATACATGCAGTGGAGTAACCACCCTAGACAGCAAGATGATTATTGATACAATAATGAGTTTTGATACAGACCATCATTTTGGTTGAGATTGACATTTCAGTGTTTAAAGTATGTTGGATCAGCATTGAAATTGTGATGAAGTCGACAGCACATGGGTGGAGACGGTGACATTGAACTAACAGTGTTTTGTAGTTTGTGAGCACAAATTCATGCAGGTGTGTGTCTGTGCAGAAATCTAGTGGGTGTTTTCCAATCAGTGGGGTGTTTTCAAACCATGATGGGCATTTTCAACCGCAGTACCCAATTTTCTCTAATCCACTGGGGGCTTGGTTTAGGGGTGGGCCTTCATGAGTTTAACAAGTCTGTTGAAAAATGGTTGAAAAACATCCATTGTAGTTTGAAACTGGTCACTGATTGGTAAACACCCATTTTGGCTTTGCATGTGCACTTCTCAGGAATTTAACTGATGCTTCCTCATTAGAGAGAAAACAGGGATACACACTTGTGTGTTGAAACACCCATATGTACCTTAAAACATGACTTCTCTAGCACAGTTACAAACAATGCTGCATCTACCGTATTATTTCTCTCTTCCTTTGTTTTGTGTGCTTGTTTGATTTGTATAATACATATAGAAGTTATACATTTATTTTATATTAAAGTGTTTGAATAAAGACAGCGGCTATTTGCACTGGGTGAAAATAGTGATATATTTTATTTACATAATGTAAAAATAATAGTTTTTGTGTAAATATTAATTAGATGCTATTTATACTTAATTTTGGCAGATAGAAATTATTTGCACTTATTTATTGTTGTACATTAACAGGATGCAATAATTAAGTATAAATGATTATAAAACTTATGAGATGGATGCCGCCTTAATGGGACAATAAAAGGCCTCCCTAAACCGACTCTAACCATTAATGTTATTAAACATTTCGTTAGGCACTTTATTTCCATTTGTATTGAAAGTAGATGCCTTTCCATTGTTATGTGATGAAAAAAAAGGGAGAAGAATGAGCTTGGCAAAAGGTGGATTCGAACCTGCATCAACGGTGTCAAAACTAAGTTCAATGAGCCTTACGCTCTACTGACTACATCACTGAAGACATTGGAATATGTGCACATTTTTTTAGTTTTGATTGGCCCAACCAGGCCAGAGTTAGTGTAAATAGCGGTTGCCAACCAGGGCTGAAATTACTGATCACCTGACCTGGGACCTGATGCTATCCTGTGCCTTACCTCCTGCTCTGAGATTAATCAGGTAATCATTCATATTCCTGAATCTGTATTACATTTAAGGAATGTGATTTATCTCTGTTCAGTTTAATCTGTTTTGTTGAAACACAATCACAAAAAACTACATCTTGTGTTTATTGAGAAAGTGTCTGACATTCTTTATATATATATATATATATATATATATATATATATATATATATATATATATATATATATATATATATATATATATACACACATATATTAGGGCTGTCACGATATTCGATTTTTCACACCACGATTATTGTGGCCAAAAGACTGTTTACAAGACATTATGTAAATAGACATTAATTAATTAAAAGAAACTTGAGAGGTGCTACACTGGTGGAAACAACACAAGCCCATGCTACCACGACCGTCAGACATGCTCTGGTGTTTAGAGTCGCGCCAGCAGCAGCAGCAGCGAGCATTCCTTCAGCCAGCAGCAAGAGTTTAGGCCTTTTTACACCTGTTCACTTCATTTGTTTTCTCTGATCAAATATCTATAACATTGTGAAGGGATCAGGAGTAATGTCTTCTGAGATTCTTTCGAGGTGGATTTAAACCCGATCACTTAGAGCCAACGCTCCGACCACTTGCTGCGCGTAAGGCAGGGAGTGCTGAGGGGACCGCAAGAAAACACGCAAACGGCTGCCAGTGAAACTGAAAGTAGCCCAAGTCTCAGATGCTCTTGCAGTGCTTAGGTCGCTCTTTTGCATATTGCGGCATCTTGAAATGACCAATAAAATACAGCTCGAATATTTAGCTTTCATTGACGTGAACTGAATTTGTATAGCGGTAGCGGGAATCGAAGATCGGATTTATATTCATTTTGAAAAAAATTCAGATCGAACGCAGTTTATTTATAACGCCATTATTCCCATCACTGCACACCACCTCAGCAGACAGCTGGACAAAGGTGCCTCTTTTAAGGGTGGGACTGGGTTTCGTTTGGTGAATTTTTGTGGGTGGCATGGTAGTTGGAAGGTTGGATGTGGGTGGTGTGGTAGGTTGAGGTGTGGATGAGGATGGAGGGTTGGATGTGGGTGGTGTGGTAGGTTGAGGTGTGGATGAGGATGGAGGGTTGGATGTGGGTGGTGTGGTAGGTTGAGGTGTGGATGAGGATGGAGGGTTGGATGTGAGTGGTATGGTAGGTTGAGGTGTGGATGAGGATGGAGGGTTGGATGTGAGTGGTATGGTAGGTTGAGGTGTGGATGTAGGGTTGAATGTGGGTGGTGTGGTAGGTTGAGGTGTGGCTGAGGATGGAGGGTTGGATGTGGGTGGTATGGTAGGTTGAGGTGTGGATGAGGATGTAGGGTTGGATGTGGGTGGTGTGGTAGGTTGAGGTGTGGCTGAGGATGGAGGGTTGGATGTGGGTGGTGTGGTAGGTGGAAGGGTGGATGTAGGTGGTATGGTAGGTCAAGTGGATGAGGATGGAGGGTTGAATGTGGGTGGTGTGGTAGGTTGTGGTGTGGATGAGGATGGAGGGTTGGATGTGGGTGGTGTGGTAGGTGGAAGGGTGGATGTAGGTGGTATAGTAGGTTGAGGTGTGGATGAGGATGGAGGGTTGAATGTGGGTGGTGTGGTAGGTTGAGGTGTGGCTGAGGATGGAGGTTTAGATGTGGGTGGTATGGTAGGTTGAGGTGTGGATGAGGATGTAGGGTTGGATGTGGGTGGTGTGGTAGGTTGAGGTGTGGCTGAGGAAGGAGGGTTGGATGTGGGTGGTATGGTAGGTGGAAGAGTGGTAGAAGGTGGTATGGTAGGTCGAGGTGTGGATGAGGATGGAGGGTTGGATGTGGGTGGTATGGTAGGTGGAAGGGTGGTTGTAGGTGGTATGGTAGGTCGAGGTGTGGATGAAGATGCATCAGAAAAGTCCTCCAACATAAATTGGTCCAAGTCGAGGTCAGAAGGAAGGATGATTGTGTGGCTCTGCCATTGTGTACGGTGATGTTGACTGGTGGTAGTGCTAAAAGAGAATCAATTATACTGTCTACAGTGGGGTGTTCCGGAAGATCTATTATAGTGTTTATGAGGTGGTTTTCAATTGTTGATGTCTGAATGTCATTCCCAGATAGCAAATGACATCTGGCCCAGTTGTGGCCCACACGTTCCACATTCTTCTGGCCCACATACCGCATGGAATGACGGCGATGACTCAACCTAAGTGTGGCTGCTAGAAGTCAGCCACAACTGGACCAGATGTTGGCCACATCTCAGAAATGTAATGGGCCACAACCGGACCAGATGTGGGCCACATCTCAGAAATGTTACGGGCCACATCTGGGCCAGATGTCTGAGACAGTGTCTGATATCTGGGCCAGATGTGGCCCACATCATATTATCCTATAATAAAGAAAATAGTCATATAGTCTAAATTGATTTATGAAATATCAAACAGATACATATACATATTTATAAATCTAAAAACAAAATTAAGGGAAAAAAGATACATACTGATTCACACACACACACACACAAGCTCTTCTGTCCCTGTAACATCAGAAAAGAGTCACGTTACCTCTGTGATTTATGTTCAATACTACATTTAAATGAAGTTGCTTAATGTTCCTCAGTTTATCAACAGTACTAATGGAATAATTAAATTGATAACTTATGTTAGTTACTTTATGTAGATTTGTTTAGTTACATTACTGACATGTAATGTAAGCAGAGTTGAACACAGTGAACTCTACATTATAACACACACACACACACATCATAATGGTCAGATGTCTATTTAATGTTGTAAAGTGCTCATCTGCATTACTTATTGAAAATTTCTGTCAGATGTTAAATAAACATTTAGTAAGCATCTTTATCTTTAAGATGTATATTGTTTATGTAAATCCACTTTGGAGACGTAAGTTACGTGTGTTACTGGAACTCCTCTGTTAGTTATACATAATACAACATGTTTTTACAGCACAATCACAACTATTTACACAACTTTACACCTTCAATAGTTCAAAAGTTTACTCTACAGAAGCTCAACAAATGCGTGATTTTGGTTTGTAATAGTCACATTTGAAAACACCTGCAACGATTTCCTCCGCCTGACGTATCCTCTCCTGTGGCCTCATGGGAAGGCAGGGATAGAAAAGTATCCAACGATGAGTGCTTCACAATCTGGGCGGAACGCAGTAGGCCATCCGGGGATTTCTTCTTTTATGTTTACTGAGGTTTCAAACATACTACTCCTTTCACATACTGTTTTCTCCTACTATATAGTAGGTTAGTATGCATATCCGAACGTAACTTAAGTACACGCCCGTCCGAATCTCGCGAGAAATAGTCCAAACCCCAGGTAGTTTCGTCTACTCTTTTACTAATCGCTCGCCTCCTGCTTTTCCATACTATAGTAGGGAAGTATGCGTTTGCAGCCTGTGAGAATCTTCTGATAGGCTATAGCATAAGCTCCCATTTGGGCAGGTCTGGAGATTCATGACTGTTAATGAAGAGGGAGGGATTATCGTTAATTAGCCAACATCTGTAGAATACAAAAAAGACCAAAGTACAGCATCTCAGCAGTGTGACTAGCTGTTGAACAATGGCAGGAAGTTGGTGTGCAGTTCAATCACTGGCACTTTGTGTGTGGTTTTGTGCTTTCTGTCATGCTGTTCCACAGTGGAGTAATCTGCCCCAGAATCCTCAAGCTCTGACGTTACAGCAAACTGACCAGCGGGTTCAGCAAACTAGTCAACAGTTTCCTCAGCAGGTTCAGCAGCAGGCTAGTCAACAGTTTCCTCAGCGTGTTAAACAGCAAGCTAGTCAACAGTTTCCTCAGTTGGTTAAAAAGCAAGCTAGTCAGTTTCCTCAGCTGGTTCAACAGCAAGCTAGTCTACAGTTTCCTCAGCAGGTTAAACAGCAAGCTAGTCAACAGTTTCCTCAGCGGGTTAAACAGCAAGCTAGTCAACAGTTTCCTCAGCTGGTTAAACAGCAAGCTAGTCAACAGTTTCCTCAGCAGGTTCAACAGCAAGCTAGTCAACAGTTTCCTCAGCAGTTTCAGCCTAAGCAGCCAGTGGTGCAGGCAGAACCCTTTGACAAATGTGCTGTAGTTGATTATGAGCAGATCCAATGTGGCCCACCTGGTATCAGTGGTGCTGAGTGTGGAGCTCTCAACTGCTGCTTTAACGGACAACAGTGTTTTTATGGGAAGACAGGTAAGAGTGTTGAGTCAATGTAAAGGTGTTCATGTTAAACTGCTACTCCGCAATAACCTGCTCTTGTACCTTGTTCCAGTGACTGTCCAGTGTATAAGAGATGGTCAGTTTGTGGTAGTGGTGGCTAGAGATGTTACGCTACCTCGCTTGAGCCTGGATTCAGTCCGTCTCCTGGGTGGAAATGACCCAGCTTGCAGTCCTGTGGGATCCACACCTTCCTTTGCTATATACCAGTTCCCTGTCACTGCATGTGGCACAAGCATGATGGTGAGTAGCTGCTTGTGGTTCTGTTCTGCATGGGTTAGAATGGACTGGATGCCAACAGTTACTATTTGCAGGAGGACAGTGGATATGTAGTGTATGAAAACAGAATGACCTCCTCGTATGAAGTGGGTGTTGGACCGCTTGGTTCCATCACAAGGGACAGCCATTTTGAGTAGGTGGTTTTATTCTTTAGCATAATTGTTAATCCTTGAGAAATGCTACAAGATCACTGTTTGTTGTCCAGGCTTCTCTTCCAGTGTAGGTACTCTGCTACTTCTGTGGAAGCTCTGGTTGTGGAGGTCAACACTGTTCCTGCACCTCCACCAGTAGCTGCTCCTGGACCCCTCAGGTGGAGCTTAGACTGGCAAATGGTCAATGTGTCACCAAAGGCTGTGCAGAAGGTAAATGTCTGTCACAAGTATCTTCTAAAACTCCAGATTGCAGCAGTTTATAGTTAAATGCCTGTGTTCTTCCTCAGGGGATGAGGCGTACTCCTCCTACTATGGTGATGCTGATTATCCGGTTACAAAAGTCCTGCGGAGCCTGTGTATGTTGAGGTGCGCATTTTGGAGAGGACCGACCCCAACATTGTCCTAATGCTGGGGCGTTGCTGGGCGACATCAACCCCTAGTCCACTCAGTCTACCCCAGTGGGACCTTCTGGTTGATGGGTGAGTAAGGCCAGTCTTTCTCCATCTAATGTGCTGTAAGGCATGTCTGACTGCCTCTTTGCCTTTCAGATGCCCTTACCAGGATGACCGTTACCTGACCACACTGGTTCCGGTGGCTGGATCTTCTGGTATTCAGTTCCCAACCCACTACAAGCGCTTTGCTGTGAAGATGTTCACATTTGTGGATCCAGCATCACTGGCTCCTCTACAGGAAACTGTATGCTCTGCATCCTTACATGAGTTCTTAATATTAAGGTTTTAAGTGTTTTTCTTCTTCTGTGGCTTAACCCATTCCCTTCCTTTTAGCTCTTCATCCACTGTAGTACAGCGGTGTGCCATCCCTCTTCTGGCTCCTGTGAGCAAAGCTGCTCTAGGAAAAGTGAGTGCTTGTTGTAAATTGACTTCAGGAACCATGAGAACTTGGTTTTAAATGCCACTCACAACTTTACCATTTCTTTTCCAGGAAGAGAAGCTAATGTCAAGACCATCTCTAGTGGACAAACTGTGGTGTCTAGTGGAGAAGTTAACCTGGTCGTGTGACTTTAGTAGTTTTAATAAACTTCTTAATTCAACCGTATCGTTATCTGGTTTGGCCTCTACTTGTTGCTTTATGGCTGGACTAACATAACTGCTTGTGTTGCTCTTCAAGCATGACAAGTGGTGTCTTTTTTTTTTTGGTAATTCTACTTGAAAGCATGCATTTTACTTGACATGGTGGCATCTGTCAGACAGAATGTAGCCTTATGCTAAATGCAAAAGCATCAGACTTTTAAGCATCAGGTTTACCTTTTTTATTTTAACAATTGCTAGGACCAATTTATCAATACTTCTATTTAATCATAGCAGACACTTATCCAAAATGACTTTCCAAATTAGGAGAGCAATAGAAGCAATCTGACCAGGGCAACAGTATGCAAGTGCTGTTACACTTTCAATACCTACTCAATGCTTATGTCAGTATTTCAATACTTCACTTTTCCTTTTTACTTCCCACAGTGATCACATCAGTTTAACTGTGGATTTTATTTAATTTTTATTGCGTTGGCACAAAATACAGGTTCAAAACCTAACAAACACAAAGGAACAAGCAACAATGAAAGAGCATTTGCACCTGGGGCCTTTTGAAGTGCGAGGATGATTAGGAGGCCATGATGGACAGCGGCCAATGGGCAAAATGCCAGGGTTACACTCCCACTGTTTTTCTGAAGGGTATCCTGGGATTTTTAATGACCACAGAGTCAGGACCTCGGTTTTAAAGTCTCATCTGAAAGACAGTGCTTGTTACAGTACCACACTGAGCACCCCTGTTGGCCTCACTAACACCTCTCCCAGCAGCAACCTAGTTTTCCCAGGAGGTCTCCTATCCAGGTACTGACCAGGCTCAGCCCTGCTTAGCTTCAGTGGGAAACTAGTCTTGGGCTACAGGGTGATATGGCTACTGGCTTCCTTCAACTAGCAGGTGGTGCTTTGACTATAATTGAATATTGCTGTGTAGATGTCTTCAGGCCAGGACTCTTATCAAACATGTGACGTTTAGGGCAGATCAGACATAGTATGACTGACAACAGCTTCCTGTTTCATGATGAAAGATCAGACTTTGTCGGCCACAGACACACTCTTCAGCCAAAACTCAAGCGCTTCACAATTTAACATCACCAATGTTGTTCTGGTAAAATCTTAATGAGAAGTTAATTCAACTTTCCTATTGCCCACAGGTGGTGCTATGACTAACTGAATATTGTCATGTAAATGTCTTCAGGTCAGGACTGGCCATCACCGACATGCCTTTCGGGGAAAACCACAATTAACATCGCTAAGGCCTTTACAGTGGCTATTTATGACTTTTCAGATTTTGCACCCAAGTCTTTTGTGTCTACGAATGTCATACTTGTACATGAATTGTAGCTCAAACGGCGCTTAAATTGTTTGATTTACAAGCAATGATCAGTACATAAGTAGTGCAATTTGTGTATTATTCTGTATGTGTTGAGCTCTTTAAGAACGACCTTCTCCTTATGCGCATGTATCAAGACTGCACAAGAGTTATGTGAAAACATATGTTCTGTTGACAAACCCTGTTAATGAAATGCATCGCGTTCACATGGGGCGTTAATTAATGGGATGTACAGCACACACTTTGAGAGCACAAGAATATTAGGAGTTCAAAGCAACTACATCAGCCACAGTGCTTCATGGGACAAGGGTTTCTCTGCAGAGTTCTTTAAGAATGATTTGCTAGCCAAATCTAAGAGTATCATGGATATGCTTTTCAACAAATATTGTAATGTGACATCTTCAAATGGGGAAACAACCTAATGTGTTGGCTTTGTTTAAATCCACTTGGGGTTCAGAGTATTTTTTTCCCCATATCTAGTATAATTATGTAGGTTTCAGTAATTCAGTGTAAATTTATTTACCTCAAAAGACTGGAAATGTTATGACTTGCCCCATAAACATAGTAACATGACAGCTTAAGATAAACTGACAAACTAAAAGTCAATATAAAGTCACTTTCAAATAACATGCCATTTAATAACAAAAAGCGTTAACTACGCTGTTTTTGTCCATTCAAATTAGTGTAACTTCTGAACATTGACTCCTCTAGGTAAAAGGTCTAATAGTGCCACATTGTAACAGTTACAACATTCCCTACCTGCACAACTGGGATTTAAACCTGGCTGGTGTCTTCTGGTTAGAACAGCATTAACCATCTCAACTTTTACATAAGATTTCTCTTTAGATAAACTTAAATGATTAACTTCAGTGACAGCTTTCATAGAATTAATGTCTAAACCATGTGTTACAACTAGCCCTGCTAGTGTGCATTTGTCTACCTTTGCAAGTCGCATGCAAGCATAGGTTGAAGACTAAATGGGACTTGCAAAGGTACAGTAAGCGCCAACAGAATAAGGCACTCTTGCCAAGCCAAAAGCAGTTAAACAGACATGAAGTGACAAGTCAGATACAAGCAAGGATTGATGTCAGTTTTATTGAGAAACTTTCTTTTGCCCATGAACCATTACAGGACCAAGTGTGGCCTTCCCTTCCCACTGAACGCCTAGAGGGAGAAAAAGAGCCACATTAGAGCACGTAATGTCAAAAGCAACCTTAAAAGCAAGAGCTACCAACCTCCATAGGGAGCAGCAGCAATTCCACCATCAGGACCACATGTGGAGTCACAGCAACCACAAACTTGGTCGTTTCCATCAGCAGCAAACCACCTGAAGACAGACAAGAGCACATTCAACATGAGCCAAGACGGCTGAAAGAAAACAATTAAGTGCAACATACCCATTGGCAAAGGAACAGGATTTGTGCTGAGCATCACTGGGTGCAGAAGCAATAGTTGCCTTCAGAACACATGTTATGTAGATCTGCAAGGGATGACAGACAAGTCAGAAAGTCAAAGCAGATGGGAAGTTGAATGAACTCATGCTATTCATAGTACATACAGAAGGACTGGAGCTCTCCTGAACATGAATGCCTCCAGCTGGAACTGGATCTTGTCCACCTGGGACCGAGGCATGAAGCGGAGCTGGAAGCTGTAGCCTTGGCATCCACAAAGCACCTGATGATAATCACCACAAAGCAACTCATGAAAGTCAACTCTAGAATGTCAAGCAACTAGACCTTAACCATGATTCTCAATGACTGGGTTTTAAAAACTAAAAGGTCCTATAACATCATGGGCCATGTCCCTACCCATAGTTCTCAATCAAGGAGTATCTTGGAAGAGAGTTCACATCAGGCACTTGAGTGGCCACACAGCTGTCCACAAACACACGCAGAGGCACATGATTGTACTGCTTCACAGATGCCTCGATGTTAAGAACACCACCCAGGAAATAGGAGTAGGAAGGCCTCTGATAGGACCAATCGTCTACAAAGGAAAAGGGCACAGTTAGGCACAAGTTAAACTTATTTCATTAAAAACTTGCACCTACCAATCATGAGCTTCAGGAGAACAGCAAAACTTCTTCACCAGCCTCCGTTGAGGCATAAGGGACCCATGTTGGCCTCAAAGCATCACTGCTTACATTTTGAAGCCTGTGGTTCATGAAAGTGACCATTAAATGGTATCCCAGATGCAAAAGCAGACAGTCACAGACCACTTACCTTTGATAATGGCATTGTACACCAACAATTGCACTATCGGTCCGGGTAATCGAGTACCTGCAAGAGCCTCAGGGTGTAGGTAAGAGAGACGGTGTAGACAAGCTCATCCTCATTCATCTGTAAGAGATTGTGGTTACCAACAGGGCCATCCCAAATATAATGCACTCATTGCAATGAATGGGAGAATACATTGTGTAATAGTGGAATGATTCCTAAAGAGCTTAGATCTTTCAATTTGACAGTCAATGTTTGAGACAATTCACCTACTTGTATTACAACCTAGAAGTATGTACTCTTTCTGTGAAGTACATACTTGTGTGTAACAAGAGGATGCAAGCTTTGGGACGTACTACTTTGTCATCTATAACAGGCTGTCACTTAGTTTCATGCATCCCGTCACTGACAGGGCAGTTCAAACAATCATTGTCAAAGTTAAAATCCTCCACATGCAATTTAATTTCCTACCGTATCGGAGAGAAATGTAGTAGCATTGATCTGCCATTCGTGGGTCTTTAATGCAGAGACGCTTCTCATGTGTTTGTGGTTTAAATATAAATGTTGGCTTTAAAGTTAATGGCCAAACATATTATAAAAGTTCAATGATGAAAATGTGGATGACACTGAATAAATAGCTTTTCGTCTGGTTAGATATTCAATTGATCACTCAAACCGCTTTACCACTCCACTGAACTCACATCTGTCATGTTTGTAGTTTAAACACTACCTGCATTTGTAGCTTTAATCAAATCCTCATCCAACTCACTATGGGTTGTGGGCAATATCAGCCGTTAGAGTGGGTGTCAATCTGCTCTTAATTTTTAACATACTACAATTTGGGACTTACTAATTATTTTCAAATAACATTTAGTACGGATAGTATGCGAATTGGGACGCAGCAAAGCACTTAGGACAGAACATGCATATTGGCTTTTCATGAAAGAACTTGGCTACCTCTGCCATATACAACCCATTTAGATTTAGGAGTTCTTACCATCTGCACGCTGTTACAGTTCTGTAATTCATACTCAAAGATGAGCACCCTAGACGCAGAGTCCAGACCAACAACAGGACATCCACCTAAAGAAAGACCAGCTGGCTCGATCACCTGACCATTGCTAAACAAGTCCTGCTGGACCTCCACAAGAACACGGTCCTCTCCGCATTGAACCGCCACACTGCTGGGAGTCACGGGTTGCCTCAACTGAAAGTCCACCGCCAACTCGCTCTGCACCTGGGGAACGACAGGATACCTCCACTCCAAAGGCTTCACTGGACCCTGCAACAGCTGCTTCTCCTGAAGGCCAAAAGGCTCCTGTGCAAGGCCTCTGGATGCAGGACCCAAAGGACTCTGAAACTGAGAGGGTTGCAAAGGGTTCCAGATCCCTGGAGGTGAAAGGGCAGGACTTCTGGAAGCTGGATCTGACTTTGGCCCCACGCTTCTTGGACTTTGACTGTATCTCAAACTTCCCCAAGTATCAGGCAGATCAAATGCAACAACCAGAACAACCACTAGCACACCTTTCAAAAACTCCATCCTGGCAAACTTTGACACAAATATCACAACACACACCAGTGCTTGGCTTTGCTATTTTGTACAGCTTTGAATGAAGGTTGCTCCTCCCTTTAGTTTAATTGATTACGTTTGATTCTCTTCTGGACCTGTAGAGTTTATGCATCTCTGGGACCCACAGCTCAGGTAGGGCATGTTGTAACTGTTAGACCTATGTTATTCTATACTTTAATTCTATAGAGGAAACAATGAGAAAAAGGAGTCAATGTTCAGAAATTATGCTTTTAACTATGCTGTTTTTGTCAACTCAAATTAGTATATTTTTAGTTATTTAATGGCATGTTATTTGAAATAGAATTTTTATTTATTGACTTTTAGTTTGTGTGTGTTTTTTTTTTGTCTGATAACATTTTAAGCTGTCATGTTACAATGTGTTTATGGGGTAAATCAAGAAATATACACTGAATTAATTAAACAAACTTACATAATTATATTAGATGTGGGCAGAAAACACTCGACCCCAAGTGGATTTACACAGAGAAAGTCAAAAAGCATTAGGTTGTTGCCAACTCTCCCATTCTTTTGAAGAGTCACTTTACATTACAATTTTTTTCGTGTTGAAAAGCATATCCACGATACTCTTAAAGATTTGGCAAGAAAATCATTCCAAAAGAGCTCAGCAGAGAAAAACTTGTCCCATGAAGCACTGGCTGATGTAGTTGCTTTGGACTCCTAATATTAATGTGCTCTCAAAGTGTGTTGTACGGAAGTGATTTGAACTGTAGTGTAATTCCTCGACTGGCCGCTATGGACAGGCTCTGCATAATTAAGGGCGTGGCCACTTGAGTGACAGGTGGATTGATGTTTGTCTGATGCCAAAATGTGTGATCATGTCACCTCAGCTATTTGTTTCTATGGTCTCTCCCAAAGGGAACGGACAAGGGGGAAACGGGGGATCCACTGTATATAGAGCAATAAAGTCAGTCACACCTCAACTTTCTTCAAATAGATGTTTTCGTTCATAAAATTATAAATATAGGCAACAGGCATATAGTTGCTGCACATTTTTCTGAATTGTGTGAAATGGCTAATACAAATTGGTCTAATTTCACCATAATAGTGCTTTTTTTAAACAAATGGTTACAAGTTCAGTTATTATTAATTCCCATCAGTTGGGTTAATGTAGGCTATAATATATTCAGGCAAATCAACTGAATAAACTTTTTTTCTAATTTTGCCATTTTTTATTGAAAATAGGCCTATGCAATGTCATTCATAATGTAATTAACAAATAAATATTAACAAACTAACAAATGCTAACAAAGCCAGATTTGGCATAAGATTACAGTTTTTTACAATACTTTTAACAAATTTCCTAAACTCTTAACGCAGTTAGCACAACATCTGCCTGTGCAGACTATACAATTAACACATTTATTGTTGCTTTGACACAAAATGCATACAGTTAACACAAATTTAAAATGCTTAAACTTCTTTTGCACACAAGCTCAACCAAGACCAAAACAATGGCTTTTACTGCCAAATTTACAATGCTTTAACACTGATGTCAGAACAGATAACACCTTGTTCTAAACCTAACCTTATAGACTAAAGTCAAGGTAAACAGCTGTTCATATCGTGAATTGAAACACAAATATATCTCCTGTATTTTATTCCATTGGTACTAAAAACAGCCAATTGAAGTTATGCAAATATATAAATCACAGCTGATTCCCATCTAGGAATTGTTCAGGTGTTGGTATTCTTTCAAGCACATGACCATATGGCATACAGTAAAAGAGGGCCTATTTGGGCTTCTTTGGGGCAAAGGAAAGCCTAAATGAAGAACAGGAACTTGCTATTGTCATCATGATGATTGCTGATAATGAAATAAAACTGAAGGGCATTCTATAAAGCTACTCGGAGACGGGTCATTCAGTTTTTGTATTGAATTTCTGCAGCAAAAGAAACACAATGCATGCATTTACTAAAAAGCGCTTGAAGGGGTTGTTGCCCGGGTGCAATTCAATGTAAAACCGCCACTGCATTGCTGCTAGTGCCTATGTGTAACCCCTCCTGTTCGAACCGCCCGCTCCGCAGGACTCGAACCCTGGTCCGTCGGCATGAGAATCAGACGCTCTAACAAGGAGGCTAAAGGCACAGTTCAGAGTGCCTTGTGTGAGTACACCCTAAAGCTTTTTCTCATACACAGATATTGCCTATTTATGAATTAAATTCATGCATTTATTTGTCATTTAAACTGATGCAAAAAAGGGAGAGAGAGAGTAGAAAAGACCTAGTGTGTGTCACAATCAGCTCCCTAGTTCAGAAGTCAATGGGCTGACAGACTCCCTGATCAGTGCCCTGACTACTGACCTGGGGAGCTGATTGAGACGCACACTTATTATCCCCCCCCTCTAGTGGACAGCATTAAGTATTATGGCCCCCATTGCTCAGATAAGGCGAATCAATGGGATTTTTTGGGGAAAGTAAGTCTGACCATTTAGAAAAGATATAATCGAGTCAGACCATTCGGAAGGTCTGAGCCTGAGTTTGGTGAAGCAATTAAGTTCTAGGTGGAGTCAATTTCTTATAATAATAATCTTTAATGCTGGCTTTCTTATGCCAACATAAAGAAAACTGAGAAAAATCGACCAATTCAGTATTAAAAAAAAAAACGGTAACACTTTACAATAAGGTTGTATTAGTTAACATTAGTTAGCATGAACTTACCATGAACAACACCTCTGTTCAGCATTAGTTCATCTTTGTTAACGTTAGTTAATATAAATCCAGCTGTTCATGTTTTGTTCATGTTAGTTCACGGTGCTTTAACTAATGTTAACAAGATTTTAATAATGTATTAGTAAATGTTGAAATTAACATAAACACAGATAAATAAATGCTTTAAAAGTGCAGTTCATTATTAGTTCATGTTAACTAATGGACCTTATTGTAAAGTGTTACCAAAAAAAAAACATACATACATTACATACATTAATACTGACAAATCATATATATATTACACACGCCTACCTGCCTTTAAATACAAGACGAGAGTGGTAACTTAATGACATATTATTATGGTACAGTTCAGCCTATTATTGAATTTTATTCCCAATTCCCTTTTATCCAAACAGATGGAACTATTTGCCCTGTATTTATCAATGGAAAATACATCATCATGCTAAAATATTCTGTCATATATACTGTGGCTCACATTGAGGCGTTTTTCACGCAGCTGGCTGGCGTATTCAATTGTTCTCATCACTGTCACTTTTCACCAGCCATCCAATCACAGTGGAGGAGGGGCGGGACAAACACTGACATTCTGCTTGTACAACATCCACAGATGAAAACAAGCAGCATAATAACGGAACAAAATGATTTAAAACAAGAGTCAAAGCAAATACTTCACATTGTATCAGCATTTTTATATAGAATCAGTACAGAAACAAACTATCTGTGAGATGAGATACTAGAAACACTTCCGCGGATATTCTGTATCATAACAAGCAAAGAGTCTCAACTGAAAAACGCTGCGCTGCCAAAACACTCGCAAGCACCCACAGCGAATAGTGTGCGTAGTTAACAGTGAGTGGTGGTTTCAGACATTATTGAATCAAAACGTGCACGGACCCTCTCTAGCCCGTGGAAAGGCAAACCGGTTCTTAGAAGTCCAGTCAGTCGAACCCACTCCGAACTGGCACTAGCACTGGCTCTGAACTCGCACCCGGTTCATTCTGCTGGAGAAGGGGTAACTGTGACAGGAGTCCTTCTTCAATCTGTGGTTAGCTGTTAAAAGCATTGATAAGCCCACAGGTCAAATAGAGCTCTAATTTAGTCTGGAAAAACAAATGTCATTATATGAAAAAGTGTCATGCTAAACATCTACAACTAAGGTGACTTCAATCTTATTGATTTCATTTCTTTATATTATACTTTTGAAATAAATTGGCTTCATCAGTATTTGAAAAGTCAGCTTTCCATCTGGGATATTTTTCCACTGCAAGCTTCCTCACATATTGGAGGATTGAATTCCATGTTGATGTGCAACAGAAATTCCCCCATAAATGTTTTATTTGGAACTATCAAAATATTTTATACAAAAGCAGAATGTTATTTTTGACCAGTGGTTTGCCTTAAGTAAATCAGTTATTTAATAATCAAGTTTTATTGATGTCCTATACTGAATTTCGTTCAGAATATAACTTCCCAGTTACCCCTAAAGAATGTGCCATAGTTATGGTAGCGATGCCATCAGGAATTGGCATGCTCTTACAAAAATAGCAATCGCTTTCCTCTTTCGACTATTACTATTCCAGAACCAGTAGAAACCCCTTTAGGTCAAATATGTTTTTTTGGAATTATAAAGTTAGATTAATTTGTCTTGAAAATATCATCTCTGTAAATCTCCTGCAATCTCTTATTGAAATACAGTAATTAGTTTACACATTTAAAATACTTTCTCACTAATAAAGTAAAAGAAGTGTGTTTCAAAATAATACATCCATTTTACCCTGTTAAACATTGTTTATCATTTATTTTGGTCATGTTGTTATACTGTGAAGTTTCTTTAGTTCAGCAGTCGTTGTATTTTATTTCTACACATGTTTGTTAAGGTGTTGAGTCCTCTGAGAGATGATGATGATGATGATGATGATGATGATGATGTAATGAGAAGAGTGTGAAGAGAGAGTAGAGAGTGTGTGTGGCGGGGATTGTGGTGTCGCTCTGCTCTCCAGTTTCTCTGCTCAATAAAATGTTATTAGCCGTCAATAATTCAAGTCTTTATTCACATCAATCGACAGACAGCTAAACCTCACGCCTTACAATACTAAACAACTTTGGAAAAATATTGAGGCTTTTATCTATGATGATATCCATTAAAGATAATATTTTTGTGACTCTATTCAAAACAATGCTTACTTTGTTATAAATGTAATGTATTTTATTTGTAAATTTTATATCCAAGCAAAGCAACAAAAAAATATATTTTGTGTCTTTTGAAAGAATATAATTTATCTTAATACTATTTCATCCTCTGTAAATAAGAAAGCAAGTAAAACGACTTTAATTTGTAATTACTTTAATTTGTATACCCTATTGATGTATACAAATCATTCCCTATGTTCTTATGTTCTTCTTCTCTATCTTCACTTATTTTTACTTTTATCTTTAACCACATATTGGTAATTATTTTCTTGGCTTTATATTCTGATGACATTGAACATATTATTGATACATGTTATGTACTGTATTACAAACTTGCATATGATAAACATGTCACCTCTGTATCTTTTGCATTAATAAAAGAAAAATAAATGCATTTTTTTATCCTCCTTGTTAGTACGCTCCTTATTCAGTTTTCCACCCCATTCAAACTCTTTCTTTGGTAATTAATGTTAGTTCATCAATGACCAACACGCGTTTAAATGTGTATTTTCAATTGTTTTATTGTTTGAATGTGAATGTCTACACACATCTGTGACTTGAGCATGTGTGAGAAGGACTTTTATTTTGGAGTGGAGTTGTGATGTCACAAGGCTGCGCCGTGCTCGTGCATCTGTTGTGTTTCTGCTGAAGAAAGGTTTGTGTTTAAAGCAATGCAAACAGTTCGGGAAATGTTATCGTTTTAACAAGAACTGTTAAATTACTGTTTGGCTGTTGATCTTAAAATCATAGTTCGTTATCTAACATTATTTGATGTTAATATCTGTGTGAGTAAAGCCCAATCCATACATGATTAACAGAAAAGATGATCGTCAATCAGTTTATCATAAACATTAATTCGGTCACTGGCAAGTAGAGATAAGAGGGAAACTGAGCTTTTGAAACTGAACTGAATCAATCGCCACACAGAATGATTCACTGAGTCGAATCACCTTAAACACGGACGACTCCTGATGCTCCGTGTAAACGCAATGAGAACAAACAAACGTTTATAATGACAACTTCTGTTAATGTTTTCATGGAAATGTAGTTTGTTTAATCCAATCTACAAATCATAAATGTAAATTGAGATTTAGTATGGATGTGTTTCTATTTCTGTTAATTATTCTCACCTTAAACAGGACAAACACAGAAAAACTCCAGCTGAAGCGACTGAGATCCATGTGACACACTATTATAAAGATGGAGTTTATTAAAGAAGAGAGTGAAGACGTGAAGATTGAAGAAACATTCAGAGTGAAAGATGAAGAAACTGAGGAACAAACAGAGAAAGGTTGGTTTCATTCTCAAAGCTGAACTCACTCATTTGATCCTTGTTCAAATGTCCAGGGTGGATTTCCCAAAACCTTCCTAACTCTACGCCATTCTTAAGTTATACCATCTCTACAGAAATGAGTGATATTTTTGAAGAGTGTCCTTATTAAAGCATATTTATCATGCATGAAGGAGGTTGCCTCATGTGGACAGACATGTAGATATCACATGACCAGAAAAAACAAACTCATTACTATGACGACACTTATTAAATTACAAAAATATTACATTTTTAAAATTTTATTGTTTTATATTGATAATCCAATATCTACTTTTTGGGGAAATATATATACATACAGTCCCTGACAAAAGTCTCGCCGCTTGTGTACAAATTGAACTTAAGTGCCGCTGAAATATATTTCTTATCAAGATTTTTACAAGAAATGGCTCATTTTAATCCCAAAAGCTTTTGTAATAATGTTTCAGTGCAAATGAAACTGTCAAAAAATATTCGGACCCACTTTATATTAGGTGTCCTTAACTACTATGTACTAACATTTTAATTCATAATTTGATACATTGCACTTATTGTGTACATACATGTTTTACATTGTACTTACAATTTAAAAATACCTGCATGTAATTACATCTGTAATTAATTTCTGTAGTTACATTTTTAATTACACAGTTGACACTTCCCTTACACCTAACCCTACACTTAAACTTACCCATCCCACCACACCTGTCCCTAACCCTACCCGTATCCCACCTCAATATCAGCAAAGGTGTTTTGCAACACAATATGAACACAGTAAGTACATGGTACTTATTTTTTGTAAGTACATAGTAGTTAAGGCCACCTAATATAAAGCGGGCCAAATATTCTAATATTCACAGCTTGGTAAAGCCCATTGAGTGAATTTTGCAAAGACATAAGTGTTGTCGCCTTGTCAAATGAGCTTCACCTGTGACAAATAATGGATCAGTTAGGTCTCAGGTGTGTATAAAAGAACCCCAGTACACTAGACCTTCACATCAACTGCAACTAGACCTCTGCAAACATGCCTAAGATTCACCCTGAGACTAAAGTTTTGATTATCAAGAGGGTGAAGACCAGATCCACTGCTGATGTGGCAGACACCTTCAAAGTGTCTCACCGTCAAGTACAGAGGATAAAAAAAAGATTTGAAGAGACTGGAGACGTTTATGACAAATCCAGGTCAGGCAGACCCAAGACAACTGCTCGAGAGGACCGTTTGTTGGCTCGAAAATCCAAGGCCAGCCCATTTTCCACTGCAGCAGAGCTCCACGAGACCTGGTCACCTGAAGTCCCTGTGTCAACCAGAACAGTTTGTCGGATTCTGTCTCGAAATGGCCTCCATGGTCGAATCAGTGCCCAGAAGCCAGCACTAAACAAAAGACAATTGAAAAACCGTGTGGCATTTGTCAAAGCCCACAGCCTGCTAAAAGGATGGATCCTGGAAAAGTGGCAGAAGGTGGATTTTCATATGAATCTTCTTTTGAATTACACCACAGTCGCCACAAATATTGCAGGAGACCTACTGGAGCCCGCATGGATCCGAGATTCACCCAGAAAACAGTGAAGTTTGGTGGGGGAAAATCATGGTCTGGGGTTACATCCAGTATGGGGGTGTGCGAGAGATCTGCAGGGTGGAAGGCAACTTCAATAGTCTAAAATACCAAGAAATCTTAACTACCTCTTATATTCCCAACCATAAAGAGGGCAAATTCTGCAGCAGGATTGTGCTCCATCGCATTCTTCCATCTCCACATCAAAGTTCCTCAAGGCGAAGAAGATCAAGATGCTCCAGGATTGGCCAGCCCAGTCACCAGACATGAACATCATTGAGCATATGTGGGGTAGGATGAGAGAGGAAGCATGGAAGACCAAACCAAAGAATATTGATGAACTCTGGGAGGCATGCAAGACTGCTTTCTTTGCTATTCCTGATGACTTCATCAATACATTGTATGAGTCCTTGCCAAATGAGTCAGGTTAATAGCAGGTGTTTCTACAAAATAGATAAGCGACACGACTTTTGTCAGGGACTGTACAAGTGTGAAATATGCACTGAGAGTATCAGCACATTCCCTTTCTCCATCATAACAATGAACAAGAACAGGAAAGGGATATGAACTAAATTAAAACAAATTAAATTAACAATTTTAGAAATTAAATTGCCCCATCTGCATTTATCACACTTTTGCATGTTAATTAATGTTACATGTTAATTTATTTTCATCAGTTTCCCTATCCAGCAAAGTAAACCATCAGATCAGATTCTCACAAAACGGTATTTTCTGCAAGCTTTATTTAAGGTCAATTCAGGATTCTTACCAAAAAAAAGGACACTTGCAGACTATAAAACAACACCAAACATCCAAATGATATAAGGAGTCCATATAATTCATCAATATATGCTCACAAAGCACACACAAAGAAATGCATTTATAGTATGTGAGAATGAATGTGAATTCATAGTAAGTACGTATCAACTGCAAATATTTGTCAAGTTGAGTAGCCTAAAACTGGCCCAAAGCACCGGTCCGCATGTGAGGTATACAGCTTACGATCACATATAAAATAAAAAAGACCATTTTTATGTAGAAAATATCACTCAGACACACACAAAAACACATGTATTTGGTTCTAACTGAACTGAAATGTCTGAATTTCTATCCTGACCTGTCTTTTTAGGTAAGCAGAACTGAAATACCGGTGTAAATCCGTGCGCCTCTTAACATTTTTAACAACCACAAAAGCAACATCAACAAAAAACATTTGTACTTATTTGGCGTTTTGGTGCACTGAAAAAATGCTGCGACTCTCTCGCTCGGCTTGAGTATTCGGTGCTGTATTGAGTTGACACGTTTAGTTTTTAATTGTTGTGTCTGTTCTCTAACTGAACTACATAGTTTTATTAGGCTACTATAAAAAATGACGTGGGGGCGGAGCTATGGTGATGGACAAGTGATGTAACCGGTGTTTTGCCTGAACACCGTAACACCGACTACCGCAGCAAGCCTGATCTGTATTAACCCATTCAGACCCTGCGTCCATTACAATGGACATCACATGTCATTAAGGGACAGTGGGTTCAAAATGTCCAGCAATGCTGATTGAATTTTCTTATATATAAAAATCTGTCAAAGTACTAATACATTTTTGAAGCTATTTAATATACAGAATATACAGTTCTTGAAGTGCTTGAACATATAGCTGATGGGAATATCTCAAATGTTGACTTTATGTGGAGTGATGAGGAAGATGAATATGGAAATGCAGATGATGCTAGATCTCCAACGATTGGTGAGTGTAGAATGAAAATTAGGGATAGTTAGTTAAGACTTTTCAATTAGATATCCCTACATGTATTTAATATTGTTTTTATTGGATGTACAGTTTCATTTCTTTCCTGTAAAAATAAATTAAAATATGAAACTTGTATGAAGTTGTTTTATAAGGGAGAGTTTTTGCTAATAATTTCAGGGCAGGACAGAGATGAGCCACTACCAGTAGTAGGGAAGAAATTGAGATTGAGGCAGATGTAGAATCAGTTCTTGGTGATAATCCTTTTACAAATATCACAAAAAGAGTGATATTCAGTGGCGTCCACACCTTGAGCAGTATGTCCCAAGTCAGATGTTTGAGCTGAGTAGCACAATGACCAATATATATGCAGAACAAAATGGAGTTAGGGGGTATAAACATCCATATCCCCATGATTTACAACCCTGAAACGTATATGACAATTTTCTTTCAGACGAATAAAGCGGAGTTATATTTAAAAAGTCCTGGCTAATCCAAGCTTTATAATGGGAGGGATTGTTGCTCTGTTTTTGAAGTCCATAAAAAATGCATCTGTCCGTCAAATAACGTGCTCCATACGGCCCGGGGTTTCTAAAGGTCGTCTGAAGCGAAGTGATGCGTTTGTGTAAGAAAATTCTCCATATTTAAAATTATATAAAGTAAAGTTCCATCCGATCGCCTTCCGTGGAAAAGTGTTGAAAATGCCTTCTTGCCGCTCACGTTTACGCCAATGTCTGATGCAGAGCCGGGCAGTAACGGAGTACATTTACTTGAGTACAGTACTTAAAGACCCCCTAAAATCAAAATATAATTTTTTTTATTTTTAGTATGAATATGTTAGCCTTAAGGTTATGAATGCGCTGGTGTTTCCAAAACAATGACAAAATTCGCTTTCAGGAGATATAAGCATTCAAAACTTACAGTCTCTCACTTCCGTTAAAGGGGTGATAAATTGAGAAACCAACTTTCCCTTGAGCCTTTGATATATCAAAGTGAATAGAGAGAATATTCTGTAAGTTTCAGAGCTGAAAACATCCTTGTTAGTCAAAGAAAAGCTTTTATAGACACCAGGCCCAGAAAACGAGAGCTGAAATCCAATGACGTCACGGGAAGAAGAAACGTAACTCAACTGATGAATATGTATGAGTGCTTCTGAAGCCCCGCCCACAGAGTCGAGACGCCACAGGTTTACAGAGCAGTGATCATGGCGAGCACAGTAATATATTGCTCTGTGCCAGGTTGTTGAAGAACACAGTCGCTGTATAAGCTTCCTTCGGATGCTACTATTAGGAATGAGTGGTTGAACTTTATTTTTAATGAAGTTCTAGCTCACGTGGGCAAGACATGTCGTGTGTTCTTCATTTCACTGCGGAATCGTTTGTAAACAATGTTTCAATAGTAACACAAAATCCTTTTTTGTGTTTTATAAAAGGGTTTTGAACAAACTTTTTTACCTCTTACCTGTTAGAATTAGTTTTCAGGCAGATGCAGAGATACTTAATAGTGACTAGAAATGAACATGAAAAGTAAATATATAAAAATAAAAAGAATTCCAGACCCGGAGAATGTTTTGTCTATCCACGCAATGTTCTCAACCTTTTTTACCCCTCACCCATTTGCATCCCTGTATCTGCATTCAACATTGTTCAGTGCAAGACAGCAAGACTCTGCACACATCGGGTTGGCAATCCACACTCCAGTAGTAGTCACTCACTCTGAAACCCTTTCCATTTACAGAGTTCCTCCATGCATTCCAATTCACAAGAAAATTAGGTAACACGTTATAATAACTACACGCTTTGAAGCATTAGTTAAGCATTAGTAAAGTCAATCCATCATTTATAAAGCATTAGTAGACATTAGTAAGCGGTTTACAACTACAGTTGTAAATGCTTTGTTCTTGATTTATAAGCATATCTATAATGCGTTTAATAATTGTATTTTCATACTTTATTAATGATCAATTTATCATTTCTAAATTAAGTATTTGATTATTTACAATCCAGTTATTTAGTTGTCAGCGGTTCGTAAGGTCATTTAGAAAGTGTAAGTAAATGATTAATAAACTATAGTACATTTGTACATCTTATTATTTAGACATATAGTAATAGTTACTCAGTGTGTTAATAAATGCTTTATTAATATGTAATCCTATTGTAGTTTATGATTAATTCAAATAGTTATAAAACATTTAGTAGTTGTTTGTGAACTATTTTTGTGAGCTCATCTAAAGTGAGGACTATGTATGCCTTGTAAAGCATTTACAAAGGAGATTTAAAGGCTCACTTCTAACAAGGAACTGAATAAGCAACAAGATGAACAAAAATAACAATAAGCAATAAAGTAAATATAATTAATAAAATAAGCAACAACAATAATATATGTAAATAAATTAAGCAGCAAAACAAAAAAAAGCAATAGAATGAAGAAAATAAGCAATATTTTGGTGTGGTAAGGCTTTCTTGTTTGCGTTAGTGTCGCATAAAATCCATTTCAAATGGACATGTGGTTAGGAATTTCCAATAAATGTCCACTCAGTTTCTTTGCACTTGTTGTCAATTTACTAAAATGTAAAGGCTGTTACAGAGTTTAAAGATGTGATTCTATGGTAAGAACCTTATGTTCCCGCCACCTACTGATACAACCCAGGAAGTTTAAATATCATGTGATATTACTGGTGACCCTCACCTACACCACAGGTGCACATTGCCATCTAGTGGTTGAAACCGATTCTTACAATTGGCTCCTACAGCATGTTGTACTCCTTTAACTTAGGTGTGAAGCTGAAGCTTGACTTAACTAAATTAAATCGCAAATCGAAACGCAATCATAATATCTGTCAGAAAAATATCAATTAGATATTTTCCCCAAATTTACAAAGCCCTATATTCCAACCACTTCAATAACAACTGTGGCAGTGCCCTGAACACATAGTATCAAAACATGATGAAAAGAGTTTGTAAATTTTCCTAAAAAATGTAACCCTTCTTTCTGTACTGGGTATACCATACATGTTTCTTGTTTTGATGCCTGTTTAAATGTATATGTTTTTTTTTTTTTTGTGCCCTTAAACTGGGATTTTTACTTTTTTTTGGTCTCTTCTAGATCTGATGGCACTAAAAGTGGAGAGTCAAGAACTAAATAAAATGGATCTGTATGGGCAACATCATGATTTCATAGCTGGAGAAAAAACTTTTAGTTGCTCACAGACTGAAAAGATTTCCTCACAAAATATCTCTCAAAAGCCTGAATGGAGTTTAATTGAAAAACAACACCTTAAAGTCTACAGGAAAATTCACACTGGAGAGAAACCTCACACCTGCCAACAGTGTGGAAAGAGTTTCACTCGGAAAGGAAAGTTTGAGGTACACATGAGAATTCACACTGGAGAGAAGCCTCACACCTGCCAACAGTGTGGAAAGAGTTTCACTCAAAAGAAAGCTTTGAGGTACACATGAGAATTCACACTGGAGAGAAGCCTTACACCTGCCAACAGTGTGGAAAGAGTTTCACTCGGAAAGGACAGTTTGAGGTACACATGAGAATTCACACTGGAGAGAAGCCTCACACCTGCCAACAGTGTGGAAAACGTTTCAACCAAAAAGTAAGTCTTGATCGTCACATGAGAATTCACACTGGAGAGAAGCCTTACACCTGCCAACAGTGTGGAAAGAGTTTCACTCATAAAGGAAGCTTTGAGAAACACATTAAAATTCACACTGGAGAGAAGCCTCACACCTGCCAAGAGCTAATGACCCCATCCTCTTCCAACATGACTGCACACAAAGCAATGTCCATAAAGACATCTATGAGCGAGTTGGTTGTTGAGGAACTTGACTGGCCTGCACAGAGTCCTGAACTCACATTTGGGATGAATTAGAGCGGATACTGCGAGCCAGGCCTTCTCTTCCAACATCAGTGCCTAACCTCACAAATGCGCTTCTAGATGCACTCCTAAACCTTGTGGAGAGCCTTCCCAGAAGAGTTGAAGCTGTTTTAGCTGCAAAGGGTGGGCCAACTCCATATTAAACCCTACGGATTAAGGCCCCGTTTACACAATGGGAAAACGCAGATATTTCCCTGCGTTTTGACCTGTCATTTACACGAAAACGCCGTTTTTATCCCAGAAAACGATTATTTCTAAAAACTCCGGCCAAAGTGGAGATTTCTGAAAACGCCGGTTATATGTTGACGTGTCAACGGGGAGAAACGGTGTTTTAGGTTCTCAAACGTCACATAATGCGCCAGAAAATGCTTACGTCATGTGAGCGCCGTATGTTTACAGTTTGTTTGATCATGGATGCTGTTAAGGTGGTACTCATTTTTACTTTTGTGCAAACGCTTTTGGCCTGTTTGCATTTGCAAACACAACTGCTGTACTAACGCCACATTTAGGAGTAACTCCACTTCGCTGTCTGTCCACACGAACGAACCTCGTGCCATGTCTGTTGTTTTGAAAGACAGGAAGTCGCTCGTGCTATTCGTTGTTGTCGATTTTGATGATTCTGATTGGCTTGCATGGCTTTATCCTTCTCCTAGAGTTCAAGAGTTTTATTTGTCACATACACAGTTATATACAGAATATACAACTGGCAGTGAAATGTAAACAGGTCCGCTCTAAAGACAGTGCAAATAACAGTTACAAGAAAACACAAGAGGAGATTAAAATAGAAATAGAATAAAATAGAATAAAAAGTACTAAACATATGTAGAATTATAAATAATCAAGTAAAAGATAAAAAATAGGAAATAAAGATAAAAAATAAGTGGAATATGATAAGTGGGATAAACTGTAGACTTAAATAACTGGTTAGCATAAAAAATATATATATAAAGTATAATGTGCAAACAATAGGTATAATGTAATGTGCAAACAGAAGTATAATGTGCAAACAGGTTTATAACAGGCTGTTACACAGTAACAATAGAACATAAAGTGCAGTGCAATGACAGTATGTGGATGTTAATGTTAAACTGGATGTTTATGTGTGTGCGGGGTGAAGTGCAGTCACGTGACTGAGTTCAGGAGTCTGATGGCCTGGGGGAAGAAACTCCTCCTGAGCCTTTCAGTTTTTGCCATCAGGCTTCGAAAGCGCTTACCAGATGGCAGCAGGGTGAAATGAGAGTTCGCAGGGTGGGTAATGTCTTTGATTATTTTAGTAGCTCTACCTCTGCAGCGTTTGGTGTAAATGTCCTGCAGAGACGGAGAGCTGACCCTGAGATGCGCTGGATAAGCGCACCACTCTTTGCAGGGCTTTGCAGTCATGACTGGTGCTGTTCCCGTACCACGCTGTGATGCACTGAGTCAGGACACTTTCTATCGCCTCGATAGAAAGTTTTCAGGATATCTGGTAGAACCCTGAATTTCCTCAGCTGGCGCAGGTGGTACAGTCTTTGCCTGGCTTTTTTCACCTGTGCCTGGATGTGTGCAGTCCAGGTCAGGTCCTCGGAGATGTTCACACCCAGGTATTTGAAGCTGTTCACTCTCTACCGGTGTCCCGCTGATCATAAGAGGGAGTATGACCGTTGCTGTCTCTTCCTGAAGTCCACAATCAGTTCTTTGGTCTTGCTAACATTCAGAGAGAGACAGTTGTCCTGGCACCATGATGTCAGTTGCTCCACCTCGTCACGTATGCCGTCTCATTGTTGTTGGAAATGAGACCCAGGACAACAGTATCATCAGCAAACTTGATGATAGAGGTGGAGCTGTGTGTGGACAAACAGTCATGGGTGTAGAGAGAGTAGAGCAGGGGACTCAGCACACAGCCCTGTGGAGCTCCCACACTCAGGGTGATGGAGGTGGAGGTGAACTGGCCTACTCTCACCGCCTGGGGTCTGCCAGTGAGGAAATCTTCAATCCAGAGGCAGAGAGAAGAATTCAGGCCGAGATCCAGGAGTTTGTGTGTTAGCTTAATGGGAACTATGGTGTTAAAGGCTGGCGCCATTCTTCCTCTGATTTTGGTGTCTGCAAATACAAAAGCATTGAATTTCTAAATATATTAATTCAAGTCACCTTCCCCAATCTTATAAGATGTAAAAATCTTTTGGTGTGTACCCAGCATTAGCAGCTAGGGTAGGGTTCCGTGACCTTTCAGCTGGCACACATTGCATGGATCCCAGACCATCTCTCCTCCAGGCCCCCTCGTTGACTCTGTGGTCTGCATCCTCCCAGTCTGCCAATGTTGAAGTCATGTAGGCCTCTGAACGGCGATCACAGAGGAAGTTGTGGAGGCATGCTGAAGCAAGGGTGATCTTAGTGACACTCTCTGGGTGTAGGAGGATTGTGGAGCGGAACACTCTAAACCTATTGGCGAGAATGCCAAAGGCATTTTCGACAACTCTGCGTGCCCGTGAGAGCCGGTAGTTGTAGACTCTCTGGTTGTGGTCCAGCTGCCTGAAAGGGTAGGGTTTCATCAGGTCTGTTCTCAGAGGATACGCCTCATCCGCCACAAACTTATAGGGTAGCACAACATCAGAACCGGGAAGCTTTTCTGGAGGAGGAACATTCAGGAGACCCTGGTCCAGTGCTTTCTTCAGGTCAGAATGGGCAAAAAGCCCAGCATCCGAGACCCTGCCCTGAGTACCAACACTAATGTAAATAAATTTATAATTGGCATCTACAGCTGCCATCATGAGAACAGAAAATCTGCCTTTATAGTTGTGCCACACGCTCCCACTGTGGGCTGGCCGGGGGCTGGATGTAAATGTGTTTGCCATCAAGGGCACCTAGACAATGTGGAAACTGCCATTTCACCAGAAAGTTCTTGGCAATTGCGCGCCATTCTTCCTCTGATTTTGGTGTCTGCAAATACAAAAGCATTGAATTTCTAAATATATTAATTCAAGTCACCTTCCCCCAACCACACACACACACACACACACACACATTTTTACCATTTCAGCAGTAACTAAACTTCAATCAATTCCCCCTAGTAGAATGTTTGCTGTTGTTATACTTTAAAAAGTATTAAGGATGTCTAACCTTTAGAAAATCATCTTTCAGGACATGATGTAGGGCTGCACATGGCCCCAATTCTGTACTGAAAACTCAGTGATTTGTAGGTTTCGCCTTCAACAGAAAGTTAACATTACTGCAAAATGTAAACATAAAAGGGACAGACCTGTACATTTTTATATATACAAACCTGTTGCCAAGAATCTGAGGGTCAAGGAGAGTCTCTCCCTGGCTGTAATTGCTCGTCTCATCTTGGTGTCCTGTCGGGTGATAAGTGGCTCTACTCTCCCTAGCAGAATTTCAAATTCTTCTGAGGTCATGCGCAGCAGCTCCCTGAAGCCTGACCTATCCTCCAACTATGAATATAACAAACAAAAATATTTTTTTAAACCCTTGAATTAGTAATTTCATAGCCATTTTGAGTCCTACTAGCACTAATAACAATAATTATATAGATAGATAGATAGATAGATAGATAGATAGATAGATAGATAGATAGATAGATAGATAGATAGATAGATAGATAGATAGATAGATAGATAGATAGATAGATAGATAGATAGATAGATAGATAGATAGTGCGCATGGCTGTGTGTGTGCTGTAGAGAGGGATTTTTGTGCACACTGTAGGTCTGCATGTACAGCTGCGCTGTGTGTATGTGCTCAAGGCTGTGTGAGAGAGAGAAAGCTGCAAACCATTGTTTCTTATAAGTAGACACATTTCATAATACATACTATACTAGCATCAGTTGTATTTTCATATTACAGCACAAATCTACACTGGAAAAGGTGACACTATCGCTTTTGAACTAGGCAGGCGATATTATAACGGTAAACATTCTAGCACACTATGATACTAATATAAGGTACATTTTACCTCCATTTCTCGCTGAAGAACTGACAGTCCATGTTGATCCTGTCTCCCAACCATTTTCTCATCCACACTGCTTATTCTTCCGCTTTTGTTTTTTTTTCACAACAAAGCGATCATTATTGATAGAGCAAGTTTTCGGTTTACAGTATCCATTTTCCCGATTCCAATCTGTTCGTAGATCACGTGATGCGCTTCCTCTGGCACGATAATCTTAATAACATTTTGTAGTGTGTGATGCTTCACGAATTTCAAATCTTGTAGTGTGAGCATGTTTAAGATTTGAGGAAGACAATCTGCAAAGATTCTCCTGAAGTGTGTGCTGCAACCAGATTTTACAATCGGATAGGATTTTAAAACTCCTGTAGTGTGAGCCAGGCATAAGTGCGTGTCATATACACGCCATAAAGTGCGTATCATATGCACGCGCGAAAAACAGCGTATCATATGCACACCAAAACTCATTTTGGCGTATACATTCCACGACATTGCACACTCGTACTATTGATACGCATTCACATGTGATCGGATGTTCCGGACCTTTGATTGACAAATATATGTACAGTACAGGCCGAAAGTTTGGACACATGACTATTTGTAATGTGTTTGACTTTGAAATAAGTTTCTTCTGCTCATCAAGCCTGCATTTATTTGATCAAAATACAGTTTTTTTTATATTGTAATATATTATTAAAATTTAAAATATTTGGTTTTCAATGTATTATACTATTATAAATGATCATTTATTTCTGTGATCAAAGCTGAATTTTCAGGATGTTCCTCCAGTCTTCAGTGTCACATGATCCTTCAGAAATCATTCTCATATTCTGATTTATTATGAGTGTTGGAAACAGTTCTGCTGCTTAATATATTTGATGAATAATTGGGTTCAAAAGAACTGCATTTATTCAAAATAAAAACATATTCAAATAATATAAATCTCCTTTACTATCAATTTTTATCAATTTAACACATCCTTGCTGAATAAAATTATTGATTTATTTCAAAAAAAGGAAGAAAAAAATGACTGACCCCAAATTACTGACCAGTAGTGTATTTTGTTGTTACAAAAGATTTCTGTTTTTAAAACATTTGCTTCTTTTTTTTTATTTTTTTACTTTTTATTCATCAAAGTATTATAAAAAAGTATCACAGGTTATGAAGAAATATTAGGCAGCAGAACTGTTTCCAACTTTGAAAATGAATCCTCATATGAGAATGATTTCTGAAGGATCATGATCACTGAAGACTGGAGGAACATCCTGAAAATTCAGCTTTGATCACAGAAATAAATGATCATTTAAAGTATAATAAATTGAAAACCAGTTATTTTAAATTGTAATAATATATAACAATATTATATTTTTTTCTGTATTTTTGATCAAATAAATGCAGGCTTGATGAGCAGAAGAAACTTCTTTCAAAAACATTACAAAGAGTAATGTGTCCAAACTTTTGGCCTGTACTATATATATATATATATATTAGGGCTGTCACGTTTTATTCGATATTCGAATATGCATTTGAACATGACGTGAAATATCCGTAATCGAACTATCCGGTTTTTAAAGTGCCATGTAGCGCAATCTTTTTTACAGTCTATAGGTGCGTTTACATGGAGCACTGTAATCGGTTTAAAAGTCCAATCCGAATGAAAATGCTCCATATAAACACCTCAATCAGAATAAAACTGCCCAAACCGAATGAAATTGTAATCGGTTTGAGAGGGCTGGGATAAACCTTTTCATGAACCGATCAAACGAAAAATGTAACCATGTAAACGACCTGACCCGATTACTTTTCAGTGTGCGTCCTTATATGACGTGATACACAGCGCGCACCTTCACCACTGAAGAGCACGCGCCGCGCTCACACCAGGCTATAATGTTGACAAGAGAGGAAAGTACATTTTTCTGAGGGGTAACATTTTTATTTTGTAAGAAGTTATGAAGATAATGTTGGAATAATGACACAGACACAGCCTGGCTCTCATCATGTCCCAGGCACTTTTACTTCAACTGCGCCTGACAGAAGAATACATTTTTCTGAGATGATTATTACACTTTACAACAAATACATAGGAACACGCCCAGCTGTGGAGAGGACAGCGTGAGAGCCGCACTTGATCCAGATCAAGCTGATAGATTAGTGTTTCTAGCTAACAATATAAAGAAATGAATTAGGCTAGGCTACAGGCCGTACTCCTGCTGCTGTTTAAGTTGTCACGTTATTGTTTGTGCCTGTTCTGAATACTGTTTTTTTTCCATGTAGCCTTATGTTGTGATTGGCAATGCATAGTGGCACTTCATATCGATTAAGTTGATAATCTGCTGTTTCAAACATTATGAACAATTTATTTTTCCATACAGGCCTGAGTCCTGTTTATGACTGTCAGACATAAATTTGTGATTGAATCTCGTTACGGCGATGCCGGTTTTTTCCTGTTTTTATCCGTCGAATTGATTTTTCTAAAAATGACAGCCCTCTTATTTATATATAATATTTGTGGGATTATTTTTATTATTTGTACCTTTGGTGAAAATTTAATCAGGACCCCTGCTCTAATGTATCTGTATCTAATTGATAATTTTCCTTGTTTTCCTCTCTTTTGCCCTGCTGTGAAGGGCAAAAGGACCACTGCAAAGAGAGTCGTGGTGATGAACCTGGGAGCCCCCATCAACACCATCACCATCCAGAGAAGACGAGGTGCTCAGAGAGGAGCTTCTGTCATCCAGTGGGTCTGATGCAGATAGGAACGGTATGCTCTTGCATTTAAATTGAAACTTTGAATCTTGTGGAAAAAAATAAGCCTGATGCATGATGTTTACATTGTATTACGATTTGTTGATTTTGTGTATGGTCAACCTAAATGCGACAAAAAAAAGGGTTTAACCTTTTTGGTCTTTTTTGAGAGAAAATTACATTTTGAGAAAACAGAATTTAAATTCATAATGTTTCATATAAATCTATGGACGCTAACCGACCAAAAAAGCTTTTCTATACATTTTTTTTGCATTTCAGAAAAACTTATGTTGTGAATGATTGTCTGTATGCTTCATCAGATGGATGGCAGATGTCCACCACAAGCTTATCAGCTCAAAGGAAAAAGAAGACCGTCACAACACAAAAACAAGATGATGAGGATGCTGACTCCGCAGGATGGTCACTTGGGAAGAGACAATGTCAAACTGCAAGAACAAGACATGAAGATGATGGTAATGCTGATGAGGATGATGGGAGTGATCACATCAGTCAAGGCATTGAAGATACAGGTAACACTCTCTGTGTGACTTTAATCTTTCACTGCACCATTGTCGTGTTTGTGGGCAATTTCATTCAACTAAAACATCTTGCAGTTATAGAGTTTTGCTGTAGTACTGGTGTATTTTTGAGATGCAGATGCAAGGACTTTGACTCTATCAAAACTTGTTCTTTTATAGATGGACTGGTGCACCAGGAGATAGGTGGAGAACTGCAGAAAAACATGATGATGGTATGTCTGTAACTGTGGCACTAATTAAGTGTTCTTAAATCAGTGTTAAGTATTTTTTACTTCATGGAGGGGTCCATTTTGTTTTTCTACATTCCAAAATATCAGTAATCAAATATGAAGGTCTATCCCAGAGGTGGGCAAACTTTTTAGACCAGAGGGCCACATCAAGTTTTGCAAATCAAGTGAAGGGCCACATACTAAATCCTTGATAATATAACTTTTATTGAAAGGAAGTATGCATGGAAAACTATATTTTCTGGCAGAAACATTTGTCACATTAAACAACAACAGTAATACTTTACAATACTGGTGCTCTAATATGCATTAATTTATGCTTAACTAATGCACAGATAATCATGAGGTATGATTTATGAAGAACTAAACCATTTAATAATGATTACTGCATCAGCAACTAATGAACATTATATATGATTGATAGATTAACGAATATATTAATTTTTATTCGTTAAATGTCATAATGTATCCATTCCTAATAACATATTATAACAAATAGTAAATACTGTAAATTAATGTGTTAATTACTACAATGGATCATGGAAACTAATGATTTGCATCATTGTTACGACTTTAGTTGTTGAGGCACATGACTATTAACAAATTCAAAATTAATTTAAAAGCCATAACCACAATGTCATGTTACTTAACATTTAGTTAGTAGTCATGTGCCTTAAGTAAATTCATAACATAATGATACCTTTGTAAATCGATATCCAGTAAGTACAGTAATGCAAATACAGACGAATATTGTCTATTTGATCCCCTTTTCCGGTGTTCTCCTCCAGGGTCGTAGGCAGGGTTTTAAAATCAGTGAGGTCCCAAATTTGAAGTAGTTAGGGGTTCGAGGAATGGCCCCTGAGAAAATTTAGATTTCTCTGATCTACATATGTGCATTTTTTAAAACCGTTTGAAGGCCAAAAAATTAATAATAAATAGCTTTCAAAACCATGTAAGTGGGCAGTAGATTGTCAATAACCCCAAAAGCTGAGCTTTGACTGTAGTCTTGTAATTTTCATCTGTGTCCTTGAAGAAAGTAAACATAGGGTCAACTGATATTTAGCCTATATATGTTTTATTAATTTTCTTAGACAAGTTAAATTCATCCACAATGTGTAGGGGAGAGCGGGCACAACCTAACGCAAGTTAGTTGTAACACATATGGTTTAAAACTGTCCACACATGCCAGGATGACGAAACTTAGTGTATTCACTAGTTGCCATATCAAAATTATTTAGAGAAAAAAAAATGCACCAAAATTAAAAAATCTTTGGAAGATATCACTGAACATTTATTTAAGCATTGCAAAAGTATTTTTAGTGTGTTTATGTAAAAACAGACCAATGTGATATTGTAATCTTATATCTGTTATTTAACAGTTGAGATAGTTCTTTAATGCTGATCTAACAGCAGGAGATATGAGCCGGGGTTAAATCACAGTGTCTCAAGTGTCTCATGTTGTCACAATGAGCCCCTATTTAAACTATAATATGATATTCTGTAGTTTTATGAATTATATTGAGGAACCATGAGAAAAAGTCAATGTTCAGAAATGCTTAATTATTATGTTTTGATCTATGTTGTAGCTGTAAAGTATACACTGTATTAATGAAACAAAACCGCATAAATGTACTAGAAATGTGGGGAAAATAAATACTCTGAACCCCAAGTAGCTTAGATTAACTGAGAAAGTAGGTACAAAATGCTCTCACTCATTACCTTATGCCTAATCTGATGAAATCGGCTTCATTGATGTTTCTTTTCCTCTCACATTGGCAGTTAATTACTAATTTGAAACTGAGAGAATGATGCAGGACCATTCAAAAATATGACTGGGTTTCTAACGATACAAAGTTTAATGCAAATGGGTGAAGTGTCCCTTTAATGTGTTTCCTAGATGTAAGTTGACCCTGAATGCTTAGAAAGACGCCAAACAAATATAATGTATTATTATTATTATTATTGACTGGCTGGAGCTGACAGCATCGCTAAACTGCACTGCACTTGAACTAGACACCACATAAAACATTAACACTTCCCTTCCACCTGAACTGTGTTTTTAATTTGGATGATTAGGTCTGGACATGCATATATTTCCATTGTCAGTGGAAATGGAGAATGTAACCAGTCACAGCTTTTGAGATGCACCTTTAAGGCACTACTGTCATTGTTTGTAATATGTAGGTGTCAACATTTTGGTTGAGTTTACTGTTTTCATGCTTCACAGATGGACAGGAGCCACATTCAACTTCAGAAAGCTCATCTGCTGAAAACCCAAAGAGGATTACAACATCTAGACTGGATGATGATGGTGATGATGAAGAAGATAGCGGTGACTCTGAGCTTGGTAAGCACAAGTACACATTTCATTCTGTGACCTTTCAGTGCTTTTTTTTATTTATTATTCTTATCCTCTTAAACATGCAGAGAGGCTACACTTTACTAAATGGTGTAGTTTTGTCTTCACCTCATTACTGCTAATGTTGTTTCTTTAACAAGGTTTACTGATCTTGGCCTAGTGAGCCAGCTCTACTGTTATCATGCATGAATTTAATTTGAATACTTTGTAGAACAGTAATCTATTACCATGTTAACAGAAATACAAAAAGGCCATCTTACAACCTTGCATTTCTAATGGGAAATTTGATTTGTTTTCACTTCTTTTCAACATAAATGATAATATATCTGCCGTAATTTCCAGACTATTGAGCGCACCTGAATAAAAACTGTCCCAACTAAATTTAAAGATTGTACATATATAGGCCCGCAATTGTCTATAAGCCACACACAGTCACAGTTCAACCTCGCCGTGATAAACCTTTTAGAGCTCCCCAAAGAGCTACAGAGTGCAGCAGATAAATTACTTTTTACTAAAATACTTCAGTTTGTGAAACAAGCATGAAATTTGGCATAAATCATCTCCATAAGCCAACTTTTGAATGACTGGGTGTCCACTCAAAATGTTAAAAAAGTTTTTTTCCCCCCTCAGTTTTTATATGGTTTTGCGTGTGTCTGATCATTAGTTTATGCATTTGCTTTGGCTTTACAGACTTAAAGGAACACTCCACCGTTTTATATTTATTCACATTTTCATCAGTCTGTTGGTTTTTAATTATCATATTAAGAAATGCATGTGTTCTTTTGCCTTTTTAGAAAGCATTTTATATATTATTTTTTATGCGCGATTTCTTTTCACCTAGCCTATATTTAACAGCGCTGATATTAATCCAACACTGCTCTTTGACTTCACTGCTGTAACTCGGTCTCAGCTGATCTTTACTAATGCTGTACCGAGCTTTACTTTCTGTACAATAATAGACTAGTTGTAGTTGTAGTTTGGTTTAGTGTCCCAAATGCTGTCTAATAGCCCCATATCAGTTAGTTGGTAGAAAATCGTTCTAAGATCTAGTTAGACTGAGTTGAGCAGGTGTAAAAGCTAAAGCAGAGCCTCGTGTGTCAGGGGCTCATGTTCTCACCTGGATGGTGCACAGTTCACTTCAATGGCACTGGATGAATGATTGGGCGAGCTGGAGAATAACCTAACCCATACATCAATTAGACTATTTTTTCATCTAGGACTTTTTTGTGGACACCCAGATTTTTTGACAGAGAGGGTTTTATTAAACACTAGGGATGCAACAATACAGTTAGTCCACGGTTCAATACATACCTCGATTTTTAACCACGGTTTTCGATTCAGTTCGTTTTTTTGCTTCTTTTTTATTCTATTCTTAGGCGACAGGAAAAGAAAGTTATTAGTGAAACTCTTTATTTTACTTTAAAAACCTTACTTAAGCTTACCTTTACTTTAAAAAACCATGTACACATTCCTAGTGTATTGTATAATATAAAATAAATATATATATAAAGATTTACAGTGGCAGCTCAGAGCTTTACAGTAGCATTTAAGTATGAAATTGAATGACTAAATGTAGGCTAAAATTAAAACTACAGTCTTCAATATACATTGATTAAAAGCTACTGTATTACTTTATTCAAGAGCAGTGAGTGATTTTCTCTTTGTCTTTTGTTCTTTAATGAACATAATTTTAAAGGTGAACTGTCCCTTTAAGGACAAGTGTTCACTATAGGCTGCGCTACTGTCACTTTAAGACCTGGTCACATCTCATATACAGACACACGCGACTTTACTTTCATTAAAATGTGACGCTGAGCGCTGTTGAGCGGAATCGTAAACCTCTGACTGGCCATTGTGCTCACAAGCTCATCAAATATGTCTGTGATACGATGTATGCACAATGGCCAGTCAGAGGTGTTTACGATTACAGCTCAACAGCGCCAAGCGCCACGCTTAACATTTCAGTACCGATTTGGTATCGCTGTCGGTACTTTGACAACACCAACCGACTGTGTTTATATATGTTAACTTTGTGTGTGTGTTTGACAGTATTAGCGCAGTAAGACACTTAGTCCAGTAATCCCGTGTTTGACAGGCTTTAGTGCGCGCCAGCGCATGTAAAACGCAAATGAAATGTTTAATCGGCAAGGCTTTAAAACGCAGCTAAACACCGCTAACTTTAGTGCATATGATTGGATATTGGCTCATATCAGTGCGTAGACTCACAGGCACACTCAAACAGAGCCGAAATAAACTGAGAGAAATATTTCAAACGGAGAGAAATAGAAATAATTCATTAAATGCAAAACCGCAATTCACAAGCGCGTATTGAATCGTGAATGCCATACCGAACGGTTCCATATTACATTGAGAATCATGGCACCCCTAGTAAACACTTGGACCAAATGTCATACTTGTTTCACAAACTGAAGTATTTTTCTACTTATCTGTTGCACTAAGAGGGAGAACCTGCGCTAGATCTGCCCACACCGTGCCCATAGAGCTGCAGCCTCTCCGCCTGTATATGTACCAGGGAGGAGACAGCCATGTCAACACTCACTGCAAGCACAATAAAACCACTGACATGCAGAAAATGTACAGCTAATGGCAAATAGTCAACATTTCTGCATGTAAAATTGTCAAAATAATGTAAAGTTTAAAAATGAAGACATTCCCAAAACATAAAGTTTGTCTTGTCCTGGCTCATTATGCTCTTACGTTTATTAGCCTTGTTGATAAATTGCATCTACATTATCACTGTTTTAACATATGACTGTGTTCTTTAACAGATGAAAAGGATCGAAAAGGGCTGAAGAAATCTGCAGATAAATGTCAAGACGATTATGACTTGGGTGAGTTCATGCAATCCTACAATCCAGTGTGGCTTGTTCATTAACATGCACTGTCCCTACCAAATAAACCAATCAACTTCAACAGGCGACCATTAGCCTGGCTCAAGATCTGGAGATGGGTTCCACTGCTCCATTTCCCTACAGGAAAAATAAAGTACACCTTACCCGTACTGCACAAGTCACTTGTAATTGAAATATTGACTTCAATTTATATTGCATAATTTCTGTGACAAGGTAATTCATTAATTAGTGTTACAGTAACAGTGCTTGTAAATAAAATCCCCTGACAGACATTTAAGCTTTCTCAAGTGAAGTCAGTTTTGTTATATGGACTTGAATATATTTACAGGTTACATATTTGGCTTTTCATTAAATCTGTAGTTGTGAAATACTGCATTTAAATTCAAACAATGATAACTGAGAGTAGACTGAACTGTGTAAAAATCCCGCTATATGTCCGCTCTGACACCATCAGCTATTCATGCTGTTACTGTAGCATCTAAACATGAATGTCAACAGTGATAGTGGGTTATTTGTAGAGAGGTCAGTCACTGGTCAGCAGTGGTGGAAAGAGCACTGAAAAAGCATACTCAAGTAGAAGTACTGTTACTTGTCAAAAAATGTAGTTCTAGTAGAGTAAAAGTACCTGTCCTAAATACTACTCAAAGTAGGAGTGAAAAGTAGCCCTTTTAAAAGTACTCAAGAGTAGTGATGCTATGAATGTTATTCCACTTTATACCCTGCTAATAAAAAAATGTAGCTTACTGTTATGGATAATCCTCAGTAAGAACAAAAAAACATGAGATCACCAACAGCATTTCAATATTTCTTTGATTATTTATTTTTATTTTTGACTGCAAGCACTAAAAATATAGCCATGTTGAGAAAACAACCAATGATCTGGTACCATTCTGTAGCTAGAGGTTCTTGCACTTAATTAAAAAAGGTTGCAAAGCGTTGTACATTAACAATTTTACGTTAAAAAAGCAGTTCTTTCTTTTCAAGACGCATTCATTGTACTTCTTTTTAATTTCAATGGGTGTTTTCTCTGTAAAAAAGAATACACTTAAGAAATCTGAATCGAGTAACTCACAATTTTCACCACTGATTATTTTTGCTTGCAATTAAAACATAAACCTGATTTAAATATAAATCTGATGTTTTATAAAAGTTATTTGCTATATACATGGACTAAAATTTTAAATCGCCATGTGAGATACGCACTTCAATAAGCTGACAGAAAGCAGTTTAATGCGTTTACATGTTAAACGAAATCGATGTAAGGGACAAAAATCTAGCAGTGACGATCGGTTTATGCCTAATGCAAACAATCGAGCTAAATGAAGTGTTATTAGCAGATCACACCGAGCTTATCCAGTGCTAACACAATACGGACCATGTGTGCATGTATTAGAAAATGTAATATTCTGCACTCAATTTTTGAATGTACTACGTTTAAAATGTACTCAAGTAAAAGTACACCGTTTTTAAACTACTTAAAAAAGTACAATTCCTGAGAAAAACTACTCAATTACAGTAACGAGAGTATTTGTAATTTGTTACTTTACACCACTGCGGGTCATCAAACACACTCAACAGCTCTCGCCTCTGGATCAAGAAGAGCAAACATTGATCTCAGACCTGTGTCCTATACCTACATTTTTAACCTTTTAGTCAAAATGTGACGAAATAGGTATTTTTGTCATCAAGGCCGTCCTTCGGAGTCAAAAAGATTTTACAAATGACTACTTTTACAACTAACTTTTATAGGTCAAAAAGAATGTTACCTTACAAAAAATAACACAAATGATCAGGTATAGGGCCTTCAAGCAGAAAAGGACTTTGTGATAAAGTAAACAATGTTTTAATTGACATTATTCTCTTACTGGTCAATGGCCGGTTATCCTTCTTATCCCCAAGAAACACATTTCAGCACGTGGCCACGTGTACTGTGTATTTCCTATGTCTTGATGTTTTTATGCTTTGCCTTAACCTGATTGTAATTTCTTTCAAACGACGCCTTGCCCAGTTAATCGCCCTTAAAACGGTTCCAGGAAAGCATGACTGCCTGATGTGCATTGCCAAAGAGTCTCCAGTTCTAAGTACACAGACGTGGAAAGATGTGAAGTATTTTGTATACAATGAAATTATGAAAGTAAAAAGAAAGCTTGCATTATAAATAAATAAATTGACTTACAACAGAGGAACAAACTAAGATGAGTGATTATTCCCGTGTTTTAAAGGGATACTTCACCGGTTTTTCATATTAAACTATGTTATTCCCTTAACTAAAACGAGTTGATACACACCTCTCACTTGATCTCTCTGACGCGCGGTGACGATCTGATAGCATTTAGCTTAGCACACTAAGCCCAGTTCATTCACTATGGTACCAAACAGAGATCAAGTTAGAAGAGACCAAACACCTCCACGTTTCCCCATTTAAATACAGTTACACCAATAGCTGAACGACCTAGTGTGGTGACATAAAATAAAACGTGGGCGCATTGAAAAGGAGAACTATAATGTATGGCGGAATAGCACTTCTGAGAGTACTTCGACTCGGCACAGTAAAAAGTCCCGGCTGAAATATCTTCCCTCTTTCTCTCTCTCTCCCTCCCTCACATCTCCCCTCCCCTCTCATTTCTGTCAATGGGGTTTCTATCCTGGTGGGGACTTAAACCTGCCTGCACACAGACTCATGGGGACTCGTGTCACCGTGGGGACCTAAATTGAGGTCCCCATGAGGAAACAAGCTTATAAATCATACAAAATGAGTTTTGTTGAAAATGTAATAATGCAGCATGTCTCCTGTGATGGGTAGTGTGTGTGTGTGTGTGTGTGTGTGATGGGTAGGTTTAGGGGCAGTGTGTGTGTGTGTGTGTGTGTGATGGGTAGGTTTAGGGGCAGGGGCAGTGTAGGGGGATAGAAAATACGGTTTGTACAGTATAAAATGCATTACGCCTATGGAGAGTCCCCACAAACAGACATGTGTGTGTGTGTGTGTGTGTGTGTGTGTGTGTGAGAGTGTGAGAGAGAGTGTGTGTGTGAGAGAGAGAGTGCGTGTGTGTGTGTGTGTGTGAGAGTGAGTGTGTGTGTGTGAGAGAGAGTGTGTGTGTGTCTGAGAGAGAGTGTGTGTGTGTGTGTGTGTGAGTGTGTGTGTGAGAGAGTGTGTGTGTGTGTGTGTCTGAGAGAGAGTGTGTGTGTGTGTGTGTGTGTGTGTGTGTGTGTGTGTGTGTGTGTGTGTGTGTGTGTGTGAGAGAGCGTGTGTGTGTGTGAGAGAGTGTGTGTGTGTGTGAGAGAGTGAGTGAGTGTGGTGTGTGTGTGTGTGTGAGAGTGTGTGTGTGTGTGTGTGAGAGAGAGAGTGTGTGTGTGTGAGAGAGTGTGTGTGTGTGTGTGTGTGTGTGTGTGTGGTGTGTGTGTATGTCTCTCTCCGTGTGTGTGGTGTGTGTGTTTGCATAGCTATCTTTGTGAGGACCAGTATGAGTTTTTAACCTTTGGAGTGAGGACCTTTTTTCAAAGTGAGGACATTTAGGCCGGTCCTCACTTTGTTTTGACTGTAATGGCCTCCATTGACTATTTAAAAGGCTTCTCTCAAGGTTTTAGAGAGGTCCTCAGACAGATAGTAAAATGAGAAAAAAAAATGTGTGTATGTCCCCTGCATTCACACACATTTTGCTCTCTATCGCCCCCTAACATTTTTTGTTTTCACTGCACCCGTATATAGTCAACATAGTAATAAGGTTTATTAGTTAACATTAATGAACTGCATAAGTTAACATGAACTAATCATGAACTGCACTTATAAAGCGTTTATTAATCTTTGTTAATGTGAATTTCAACATTTACTAATGCATTATTACAATCTTGTTAACATTAGTTAATGCACTGTGAACTAACATGAACAAACCATGAACAGCTGGATTTATATTAACTAACATTAAGGAAGATGAACTAATACAGTAAAAATGAACTTCTCATGGTTAGTTCATGTTAACTAATGCATTAACTAATATTAACTAACACAACCTTATTGTAAAGTGATAGTGACAACACAATATCTCAGGAACACCTTCAGGTAATTTCTTCAAATTTGTCATAAATGTTCACTTGGGATAATAGATGAACTGAACAGAATTTGGAGCTCAAAGGTCAAGGTCACCATGACCTGACAAAACATGACTTTGGCTGTAAATCAAATTGTGAACGCAATTTCTCAGGAACGGTTTAAGGGAATTTATTCAAATTTGGCACAAATGTTCACATAGATGCAAAGATAAATGGATTGTATTTTGGTGGTCAAAGGTCAAGGTCACTCTAATGTCATGTTCTTCACATTCTTGTGAATGTGGTATATCAGGAACACCTGGAGGGAATTTCATTGAATCTGTACTAATGTCAAATTGGACTAAATTAGAATTTGTGGTCAAAGGTCTAAGGTGACCACACAAAATACTTTTTGGGCCATAACTCAGGAATTTATTTAATAATTTTGACTACATTTCACAAACATTGATTGTCTAATAGGCTACAATGATGCTGACAAGGTGCTGACAAAAGGTCAACTTTTCTTCTTTGATTCGTTTTCTTTGATTGTCCTTTAAAATGTATTAAATATAAACCACATATAAAACTACAATAGTTAACCACAGATATTATTTAGATAATATTTCATGGTTACTACTACTAAAACCAAATTACTTTGGATACTACAGTAATGATGTAGTATAGCCATGCTTAATAGATAAATATGATTATTATAGTTGTTTATTATAGTCATGGATACTAACTACAATATAACTGCTGTAAATCAATGGTACATTTTCATAAAGGTATAATTTATCAACAAGGATGACAGATCATTATCAATGTTTTAACAACTTCGAATTCAAACAGACCTCTAAAAATTATTATATATCTGTGTGGTGTTTTTAATATGCTTTAAGAAAAAACATGTGACAAATTCATAAGTCAACACCATTGCTGAGGTTTTTTTTTAGCTTTATAGAGCAACCATTGACCACCATAGTGGGGAAAACAATCCTATGGTAGTCATTGGTTGCTTTATCTGCTTTGTTACAAACATTCTTCAAAATATATTTTATGAAACAAAGAAACTCATACAGGTTTGGAACAACATGAGGGCGAGTAAATGAAAAATTCATTTTTGGGTGAACTATCCCTTTAAGTAAAAAGTGTAGGCCTATTTGTCAGCACTCCACTCCGTCTCGTAGCACGCGCAAAAAAACTGCCTGCCAACGTGCAAGTGTGAATTTAAATTTCCTTTTGTGTTATTATAAAACAAATCACATCACACCCAAACTCATTCACCCTTAATTGATGCTTTTTCCATAACATCCTAATTATTCCTGCCTACTAAAAGCTGCACAGATATATTTGCTTATCCCAAATAGGCCTAGGGGAGGGGAGGGGCGTGTCTGGGCTGAACTAGTAGATGCATGAGAACAGCTCCTCATAAAGAGGTGGACTGGCCTAAAGTATTATGAGTATTTTGAAAATACAAAAATACTCATCTTAAATGTATTTAAATACAAATTACATTAGATTTTTCCAAAGGCATTAAAATACAAAACAGTTTTTTCATATTTCAAATACGTATTTTAAATACATGTATCTGAAATTCTGCCCATCCCTGTGTGTATTACAGTAACTTAAGTAAAGTTGAGTGAGTAGATTTCTGAGCTGGTGTGAATGAGTGGAGGTGAGGCTAATTTGCATATTCATTAATCTGCGTAAACTAAATGAGGCAAGAGTGTAGAGTTACATTCAAGCTATTTTAATGCATGAATTAAAAAAAATATCTGGAAAAAAAACATTTAAATATGTAATTTTGGTGTTCAAAAATGAGTTTTAAAGGATAAATTATTGACTACATGGGGACTTTAAGGTTTTCATATTACCTGTGAATGTTTTTCTAAATGTCTATCTGACCAGCCTTAAACTTCAAATGGTGATTGTCTGTGGTCCCCTGAGTGTCATATTAAGATGACACGTCTCTAGGGGAATGTTTTTCAAGCTTTTATGCAAGAATCACTCACATAGGCATCTGTGTCATATACCCACACACACCTTGAATAAAAAACGAGTCAAATTAGGGTTAGGGTTGGTCCTTTTGTCCATTTGTAATTTATTACATTGGGCCTGAATATACGGTGACCACCTGGCTATTGATCTGTTGCAGGACAGTATGTGATTTTGCAGGACACGTGTGACACTATTATACCATGTAAATATTGACATAAGTCATGGGGTTCTTTTTTTGCATTTGTCATTATAATAACATCATAGAAACCGACTTAAATGAACTATTAACATGAGAAGAAAGTTGTGTTTAAAAGTTGCAATACATTTTTTTATTGGTTAAAATGAATGGAGACTATCCAAAGGTGCTTGACCATAGGATTGGGGCATGTTCGTTGGAAATATTTGCCATCAGGATGAAAAAAATAATAATACAGACATAACTGAAATGCGGGACACTACTTACATCTTATGGGACGTGGGACAAAAGCTCCCAATTTCGTGACTGTCCCGCAAAATGCAGGACGGGTGGCCACCCTACATGGGGCCCAAATACACAGTCCATGATGACATTTAAATTTTTAATTACTACTTGTGGTTGGATTTACTTTTTTCTGGCACTCTTCATAATCAAACATTTTATCTGATTTCAAACAAATATATCAGTGTAGTTTGCCTGACAAATGACGATCAATGACCTACTTAGATTAGGTTTGTGCATAAAAACAATAAGGTTTAGGAAAAGATTATGGTTTGACATTGCTATAGTCTCATAGTGTCTATTTTTCAGGCTGAATATGTTCAAGGCTTCCTTGTACAATGAAAGCTGTGGCCCATTCCATCTTTTAGTCAATCACATGACCTGTATTTGGACCTTGGGAGTCTCTGTGCCTCGTATTTTAAATGGCTTTATCCTCAGTGAGCCCATGTATTGAGCCATAGCATCCTCAGCATTTGGCCCCTCAAATGTGATATTTTCATAATATATACATTAGTTACAGAAAGTAATAGTATATCAATATAGCCTAATTCAAATTAGCTAAACCTTTACAATCTGGAATTTAAACCAGATTTCATTAATGCATTAAAAATATAATCCAGTACTTTAATTATTCTGAATTGAGCATAATGAATATACTTTTGGTACCAAATATATTTTGCTGCTTAAACTTTTTTTAAATTTAAATGCAGGACTATTAACAGTGTATTAATTAACTTACTTAAATAAAATACCTGAATACTTCACTACTGATATAAATACAATGAAATGTGGGGTGCATTGTTCATTTCTACTTTTAAGAGAGGAATTTATAAATTTTGTATTTATTTAATTTCATTTAACTGCAGTAATACATGACAATTTAATATTGCTACTATTTAATAAATGACTTAATTATTTATATTTTATATTGAGTAATATAGTGATGCAGTTTGAGCTGCCTTAAATAAATCCATAAAAAAACACAACTCTGAGCTGCTCCTTAAGCGCCCTAAAGTACCGCTCTTAATTGCTGGCCCCGCCCCCTGCCCTCCACCTGCACTCTTCTGCGCGCACTTCTACGATGGAGCGGTTCAAGAGGAGACTGGAGCGGCTGAGAGCGCATCACAATAAATGCGAAACACTGCAGGTAAGATTTTATGATATTTAAGATCTCTAGCATTTTTTTTTTAACTTTCACGATTGCGGGTGATCGCGCTGATGGGGTCGAATTGCGCATATAATCATTTAATGATATAAATGCTCAAAGCTTAACAGTGCAGGAGTGAGTTTTTGATCTGTGATATGCATTCTGAACTGTGATGGGGAGGAGTGCAGATGTGAGCTGAGGATCAGGCCTCATGTGTGAGGGAGTTTGGGGTGGGGAGGAGGAGCGCGTCCATTTTCATAAGTATATTATAGCCTGTAAGTATATCTACTATAGAAATAGGCTATAGTGTTTAAAGAAGGCATTTAAATTGAGTAGAAACATACTGAACTGCAGAGTCAGTGGAGGGCCTTTGTATCAGCTTCTCATTGTCATTTATACAGAATAGACTATATGAATGGATGTCATATAAGTCAATATGACTATACTTAAGGTCATTACTGTCATGTAAATAACTGAATGCTTACACATTACTGTCTAGTATTGCTGTGTAGCCTAATACTTATTGTAGCCTGTGACTGTAATTATTTTGTTTAAACTAATATAACATTTTTCAATCCTCTCTTCTCTCTCCAGCAAACAATGGATAGAAGGTCAACACAGGTATGTGTATTTACAAAATCTTTTAAATTGTTAATAACAAATTTAATTAATTAAATTATTATTTTTTTCATATAAAACAACAGTGATAATTCAAATCAATTCCAGTTCTGTAATGATCATTATAAGTTAAGGATGAAAGGACATTTGATTCTTTGTTAAAAAAACAACCACATATAAAAAAGTAGTTAATCTGAGTTACTGCTGTTAGGCCAGCGACAGCACAGTACATGCAGGCCACCGTAGAGCTGGTAGGGTTAGCACTTTAGTGATGCACTGATTCATTAATGCTGAACTAATGCACAGATCATATTGAGTTAATGTATGACTCGTGAAGAAATAAAGCATTCATTAATGATTACTGCATCAGTAACTATAAATACTCTAACAACAACATGAATAGGCTGTATCTCAGCACCAGAACATCATACAGACTCAGGGCCTGTAAGTATATCTACTATAGAAATAGGCTATAGTATTTAAAAAAAAACATTTAAATTGAGTAGAAACGTAATAAACTGATGAGTTTTGCCACTGCAAGCACTCCTGCATTTTCTCCAGGAAACATACATTATTATTGCTGTTGTCATTCATTAATTATCATTGTACAGTAGTTGTCACTATCACTTTACAATAAGGTTGTGTTAGTTAATATTAGTTAATGCATTAGTTAACATGAACTAACCATGAGAAGTTCATTTTTACTGTATTAGTTCATCTTCCTTAATGTTAGTTAATATAAATCCAGCTGTTCATGGTTTGTTCATGTTAGTTCACAGTGCATTAACTAATGTTAACAAGATTGTAATAATGCATTAGTAAATGTTGAAATTCACATTAACAAAGATTAATAAACGCTTTATAAGTGCAGTTCATTATTAGTAACCTATGCTAATGTTAACTAATGAACCTTATTGTAAAGTGTTACCATTTTTACTTTAATTGTTTGAAATGAGCTGTTTGTCACCTTTAAAATGACCACCCTAAAACCGCTAAATTGGTCTAATGTGAACCGGAGGTAGAATTATACAATAAATCCTTTATGGTAGCTGGCATACTGAACTACATATTTTAAAATTTGTAAATTTACATATTAATTCCCTTACACTGTTTTAACATTAGAGTGAAATGGTAAAAATAAAAATATTATTTCCCTTCATTGTAACAGCCATGCTGTGTTTTCTTTTTATTTTAATTTGGCGTGACAATGCAGCGTCGTATAAAAAAAATGACTGAATAGTTCTATGGCAGCCGCAGGGTGCAAAAAAATAATAAACGCACTCAAGAAATGAAGGAGAAATTAGACATTACGGAGAAACAAGAAATTACTACACATAGCATGCATACAAATATATGTTTATTGTAGCCACAAAAAAAAAAAAATCCCTAGCACTATTGGCCCAGGCCCATATGCACGTGCATACCCAGACGCTACGCCATTGTAGGCTAGTAATTCATTTAAATACCTATTTAAATCTCTGAAAGCATTATGTGTTTGAATAGCGATATGAAAAGCAGTGAGCACCTCGTCTCTGGCTCATAGCCAGCCAAAGCACGGAAGCTCGTTTGTCAGTTTATCAGTGATGCAAACAAACCAAAATAATAGACATTCTCAGGCCCCATGTAAAATTAGATGAATTCTTAAAAAGATTACTAAAATGAATACATATGGTATGGATGACAGTTAGTGACAGACAGTAACAGTTCAGTTTATTCCCCTTATACTGACATTGATGTTCACAGAGTCGATGTCACCTTCCTTTGTATTTTTTTTCTTTATTTCCAAAGGGAGAGAACTTTTGTCTATATTACTATTTTGTGCTGTATTATTTGGTTACTGTGTTATTTCTGGTTCAATAGGTAGCAAAAAATAACACTATATATCTAAAGAGTGTTGTGATTTTATACATTGTTGTGAAATTAATGAATGCATAATAATCGTGATAATTGGGAAACCTTGATTATTCTCAGACTATAATCGTACCAACAAAATCTACAATCGTTGCATCCCTATTCCCAAGCAATATTCTCATCAGTGTTCATTCAGCTATGATGCATTTAAATCTAGCATATTTTGTGTAAGAGCCCAAACAGTATCCTAGTGAAATAATGCATATCTTATATTTGCATATGATTTGACAATTTATTTGGTTAAACATCAAAAATCCAAAAGGTGTGCATCATACCTGACACTTAGATGAACACTTTACAGTCAGTTTTATGACTGTAAGTCATTCTCTTCAAATGCTATTGAAGTTAGAAACACGCATACCAATGTTTTATTTAACTTTAGAGACGGTCCCTTAATTTGCGAATCTCGACCGTCGAGCTGACTTTATGCCAGTTAAATCAGATGCGCTATGGTTCTGCTGTGTTTAAAACTATTTTCGCTGCTGAATAGAACAAAAACAGTGAACCACTGTATGGTGAATGATGGTGAATGAATCTCTTGCTTACATCACACATCTCAACTTTGAGTGCAGATTTCAGTGAGTGAGAGCGCTCTGAACAAAACTCTGGCTAATTTGAACGCCTCTGATTATTAGACATCGTATTCATAAACTCAATAGAAACATGAGTGATTGGTTATAAAGCGCAACACGATTATAACAGATAGCTTTTGAGAAGACTATAATAACTTCAACCACCAAAGTGGCTAGTGTGAGTGACCACAGCTGAAATACACTCGCTAATGGCAGGTGATAATGTCAAGCCCTGATTATTATTCCTTGAATGTCACCCGAGTCTTGTCTGAACTTGTTTGTTTGTCTTTGGCTCAATCTTCACGTCTTTATTTCTCAGACATTATTTTGTTATTGAGGTCAAAGCCCACTTGCCTTGCATTCCAGATCTGAAGTGTTTCCTCCTATTACAACAACTTTCTTCTGGCATGTTCTGCACACAGGGTGACCATCCTCAATTAAGTTTCCCTCAGGACTTTTGTAAAAGCCAAAATATGACACCTCAGATTTGGTCCTTTTAGAGGCTGGAAAATCTCCCGACACTGGCCTTCTGCCATTTCTTCTCATTCAAAAAGCAGTGTTGAGCGCTGCGCCTGTGTTAAACTGATACTGGCTGGATAGGATTTACCGCAAGTTTTCAAAATCGTGATAAATTACACACGGTTTTAATGATAATTCAATTTTAAACAATATTGTTAACCGTCAGTGCATTTTATCGTGGTTTATTGTGAAACCGGTAATCGTTCCATCCCTATTTGTGTCTTCAGTAAACTTTGTCAATTGCATGTGTTTTAAGGCTTGCCCGTTTGGACATACAGGCGATTTTACACTATCGGATGTGTATCATTGTATTGAACTAATGCGCTAATATGCGCACACGAACAGACAGTAGCTCGCACATCACATGAAGATTGTGCGCAAAGAGAAAAATTCAAGAGTACAGAAATTCTTTGTTATCACTGTCCTGTGATTCATCACTAAAGTAGCTTAGAAACTCAACCGTTATAGCATAGATTTGTCTACTTTTGAAGAAACTACAACACAACACACAACTTCACATTTGAATCTGATTCTTATTGATTCCTAGTTTCGATTCCATTAATGTAAAAAAAAACATCTTAGATATCCTCCACATTTATTCTAAGCCTTTTTGCAAAACATTTAGTTGCATCATGAACAAAAATCAATAGGCTAAAGGACAATTACACAATAAACTTCTGCCTATAGTTTTAACAAAAAATACTGCAACAAAAACAACTAGCCTAACTAATCTAAATTTCATGCATTGGTTAGGGTTTGTATAGAGGACTCAGTTCAGTATCGCGCACCATGCAGGACGAGAGGCTGCTTTTTCTGCGCATGCTTTGAATGTGTGTGCAGCACAGAAAACTGTGAGTCTTCTTGCGCTTGAGTGTATAAAAAGCGTATAATTTAAAGTGCATAAACTGCAGTGAACATTTACAGACTTTGCAATTTTGCTGCTATTGCAACTGAAATATTTCTCTAATGGAAAGTAAAACGTTATATGCCTGCTAACCCTTGTGTCCATTTGTTAATGTACAGTTATAATACACATTTACAATTGACCTCAATTAGTATCAGTGATTTAGAATTCCCTCTTCAAAATGATGATGGTAAAGTGTCTCTATAAAGTTTAACTATCTCATGATTCTTACTTTTAACTTGCAGTCAGAAGATATTCATGAGGAGACAGGAGAAAGTGATTCTCTGGAATCTGAAGCATCTAGTTGTGCTGGACTAGATCCCGATTATAATCCAGATGGCAAGGATGGATCATCATGTAGTGAGGATTTAAGCCCAGTGAAAGGCGGAACATATAGACTGTCCAGTGAAGAAGAACCTGAAGGTTCTTCAAGTGAAGATCAGATAAGAGGCAAGTGCACGGATAAAAAAAAAAAGAACCCATGACTTATGTGAAAAGACACAATCAACAGAAAACAAACAAAACAAATAAAGGCAAATCAACCGTGACCCTAAAAACCTGTACAAAAAGGGAAGACCGTAAACGAGTGTGGGACAAAAAACATTATTGCCTCTATTGTAGCCATGCACATTCTAAGATATCAAGACATTTAGAAAGAAAGCATGCTGAAATTAAAGATGTGGCATATGCCTTTAGCTTTCCTTTGAGATCAAAAGAAAGAAAGATACTTTTGGAACAGCTACGCAATAAAGGTGACTTCAAACACAACACAGAAGTTATGGAGAAAGGAAGAGGACAAATCATAACATGGAAGCAGCCCTCTGATCAATGTTCTGTAAAGGATTATTTGCCTTGCTCATACTGCTATGGTATGTTTCGAAAAAATGACCTATGGAGACATCAGTCCTCCTGCAAAACAAAAAAATCATGCGTGAAAGATAAACAAAAAAATACACGAGGGAGAGTACAGAGTAGTGCCGCATGCCTGCTACCGATAGCAGAGTCTTCAGATGGATGCCAGAACATCATAAACAACATGCGGCAGGATGATGTGTCGTTTCACGTCAGAAAGGATTCTCTCATCTGTAAGTATGGCGAATCACTATACGCAAAACATGGTCGTGTGAAGTCGAGGCACCAGTACATCGCTCAAAGAATGCGGGAACTTGGTCGGTTCATGTTGGTTGCAAAGGATATGGACAAGACTGTCAATGTTCTTGAAGATCTGTGTGCCCCATCAAAATTTCAGCTGGTCGTCAATGCTGTCAAACGTCTGACACAGTTTAGTCCAGGGAAAAATGAATACGGAAAACCGTCAACAGCCGTCAAAATTGGATTCTGTCTTAAAGGGGCTGTGGAGGTCATGATTGGACAGGCTCTTATGAAAGATGATGATCTGGCAGAGAAGAAAGCAAAGAAATTCTTTGAACTTTTGGAGAAAAACTGGAGGAACAGTGTTTCTATCACTGCTCACCAAACCATGCAAGAAAAAAGATGGAATAAAGAAGATGACATCCCCCTCACCAAAAATGTGATTGCTCTGAGAAACCATCTCAGGATGGTGGAAGATGAAGCAAGGGGGGAACTGAAGCAACAAATGAGTTTAAGAGCATACAAGACATTAAATGAGACTGTTCTGGCACAAGTCATTATTTTCAACAAGCGGCGGGAAGGGGAGGCATCACGCTTGACTCTTGAGATCTACAAGAAAGCAAGCACAAGTGCCATTAATGAGGACATCTATGAAACCTTGTCACCATTAGAAAAGGAGCTAAGCAAGTTATTAACCCGCATAGAAATCAGGGGGAAAAGAGGAAAGAAGGTTCCGGTTTTCTTGACGGACAGAATGAAAGAGTCAATCGATTTGTTGGTTGAAAGGAGAGAAGAAGCTGGTGTACCTGCTGAAAATCCCTATCTCTTTGCAAGACCTGGCGTGATGACAAACATACGAGGATGTGACTGTTTGCGAAAATATTCAGAAGACAGCAAAGCAGAAAACCCAGAACTCCTAAGGTCAACTAAATTAAGAAAACAGGTTGCCACACTCTGCCAACTCTTGGACCTTAGTGAACAAGAGCTGGAGCAAGTTGCAAGGTTCATGGGTCATGACATTAGAGTTCACCGTGACTTTTACAGACAGCCTGATAAAAACTTTCAAATTGCCAAGATAAGTAAGCTTCTGTTTGCAATGGAGCAAGGCACTGAGACCTTAAAAGGGAAGAACCTGAACACACTTCATCCTTCAGTATGTGGTATGTATGCACTGTTTTATCGCCAATGCAATTGTATTGTGCATTCTTACATCGTTATATTTTAAGTACATTTTTAAGGGAAGACCATTGACTTTTTTGGCAGTATAATCTTCTACAACTTGACACTTCCACTCATTTAACATCAGTTTATAGAAACAGATTTTCAGAGTGATCATAGACACACAGTACAACTTATGAGATGTTATGCTCACTGCTTTCATGTGAACTTAAGTGAGGAATGAGTGTGTACTTCAGTTTCCAGTGGTGGTGTTACACTATATTATAGTATTGTGCTGCCCCTCCAAATCCCTGAGTTCAGGTGTTCAATCCCTTCATGTTAATTAACAAAATTGTGAAGTCTTTCTGTTATATGCTTCACAATGCTAACTGGAGTTGGATTTGTTTCAAATGTTTTTGCCTGGTAAAGGAACACTTGGGCATGTAATTTCTGGTATTGAAAATAGTGTAAAAGCAATAACTGACAACAGTAGATCAATTTAATATTTATAGCTCTTTAAATCAAAAGTATGTACTTATGACTTTTGGACAATCAAGCACTAATTTTTCATTTTTTTAATCTTTTATAGGTGAAAGTTCCATATCAACTTCTGTTTTACAGAGACAAACAAAAAAAGGACGAGGAAGAGGAAAGAGAGGTTGATGAGGGTAAGATTTAAACTTTGTGTTGTTGAAATCACCTCCCAGTAAAATGTTCAATACAAAACCACCACTATGACCTACAATGTAAATAGTGTTTTTCATGAAATTAACTTTTAGCAAAGCAACCTACAGATTGTTTTTCATACTCACAGCATTAGCACATTAGCACTGCAGTTCCTACCACCTTTTCTTTATCTTACACATACACCATACAGATTTAGACATTATTGCATACAGAAAATCAGCATAACATTTATTTTAAACAAAGGGTTGAGTGGTAGCTTATTTGGAGCCCATGTCCCTTTTTAGGGTTTTTTAAATCAACATTAAAACAATTAAAATAATTGATAAAAACAGAAGGTTTAAAACTACAGCACAGATAAAACTGAATGTGTGCATACATTTGTCCACAAGGCTAAGTGTGCATGTAATATACATTAGGGCAAGAGGTGCGAGGCCCTGTGGTATATTAAAGGGGGTCTATTTTGATGAACAATTTGCTGTTTATGTGGATATTTAAAAAAAATTGGTATATTCAGCATTGGGTTTAAGAAGTTACACTGTAACTGAACTGTGCAGTGCACAAATTTTGCCGCTTAAATTATGTTCTATGAATGGGTCAAACGTGTTCGGCCTGAATCCACTTGAATTAGTTTAGACTGCTCTCTCAGTATAGCCACGTTTCCATTACAGATTTGCGCAAAACCTTTGAAACCTTGATAAAAAACTATTGCGCAATGACAACGTTTCAATTAACCACTGTTATGCGACAAAGGCGCTTTTTTTTCCTCATGATAAGTAATTCCACAAAGTATGCACCGTATGTTGGTAAGTTTATGTAGGCTATATCCCAGCACCGCTATAGCCATTATTTTTAATGGAAGGAGAGACATATAGGCATGTTGTCCAAGCATTCATTCAAATTAAAAGACCGAAATGTTTGAATTTGCATGGTGGTAACTCAAGTTTTTTTTTACCATTTCGTTATTTTGGCTTAGAATTTTGTTAGTTAGAAGTATGAGCTGAATTTAGAAATGCTTTTCAAATTAAAAACGTTGCGTTTAATAAACAAAAAACATTTTTGAAATGATGACAGCATTTGGTGAGTGCATGCAAAATAATCCGTTCTCTGAATCAACGACCTTTTGTGAGTATACACAAATAAAAGTAGACAGTTTATAGTTTATAATTATGTCTTGCACATCTGTATGGCTAAAAATGTTGCAGTATTGTGAGTTATATCCGCTGATATAGAGGAAATAGAAATAGAATGTCCATTCACTGGCGCCCTCGACAGCCATGAGTTATGGAAAATGTAGCCTAATTAATTAGGCAATGTTTAAATATTAGCACATATGAGGAGCTCTTTTCCAAAACGCTATAAATCCATTTGAATAGTTTTCATGAAAAGATCATTTTTTTACCTACACCCATACATTTTTTTAATATTCGATTTATCCTGTTAAAATTGTCTATTGGCTCAGTCTGAACATGTTAAACAATGATTGTTAAATGAAACAACACATTGTTGATTATAAATTTTAAAGTCATTATTTTTTTGTTTCAAAACGCTACAAATCCATCCTTTTTTTATATGTAGTTGGTTTATGTCTGTAAAAGCAACAACAAAAACAACAACGCAACTCATGTCACATTAAGCATATGACATCTGGGGTCAAAACGATTGCGATTACAACCGTAATCGGGGGGTTGGGTGTCATATATTGCCGGTAAGAATCGCGTTCGTGGGGAGTGGTGTCGAGATTGCGAATCGTGTTCCGGTGGGGAGGGGTGTCGTAGATTGCCGGTAAGACTTGCGTTCCAGACGGGATTTTGTTCCGGCCGGGAACGCGTTTGCGGGAACACCGCAGCGCGATCGAAAAGGGCACTTTCACTTTCAAAGGGGCAGGGGATTGAGACGGGATGAGAGGATATATCGCGTTTAGGTTAAAAACAGGCTTGGCGCTTATAGCGGTTTGGAAAAAAACTGCATCTTGCAGTACATTTAAACAAGGAAATATAACGATTTGGCATTTAAGATTGATGGAGCAGAGAATAGGTTCAGTACACAGCTCGATGGCATGAGAAACTCATTTTCTTTTAATTTGGCGTTTATATATGTTTATCGCGTTTTTCACATTTTTATATGTTGATTAAAAAAAAGCAGAATGAGTAAGATTATACATAAGATCGCCAGGTCAGGCATTGAGTATTGTTTTATATAAAAGTCTTGCTTTAAAGTGAATTTCCTTTCGTTTTTCAATGAGCGCGGACTTCTAGTGTCGCCTATTTACATGAACTTCTTAGGTAGTCTAATATCTATATTTTCAGAGGCAGCCAAAATCAGAATTTGAATGGCTGGAATAAAGCTCTCTCTACTAGGGGTGTGCCATATCATAACGTCCATGATAATACCGGTATACATTTTTACATGATAAAAAAAAGTGTCATATCACGATACCAATGATATAGCGACGCAATGACGTAAGGCACATTTACATTCCCTAGCGCGCACAACAACACCTGTCTGAGAGTATACACGAAGAGCTGCATGTCAGCCTCTGATGACGATTTAGTACCTAAAAAGTGAGCTATATGGTTACAAGAGGTCAGTCCTCTCGACAACTGACAAAACATTTGCAACTTAAAACTGTTATTGATGTTTGCAGCTCAATATTTGACCGGAAGGGTAACAGAAACCCAGAATTAAATGAGCCCCGGTGCTAAATTATGAAAGACCGTAGTATCGATAATCTCTGATGCTATCGGTTCTGCTGTCGGTACTGGAGCAATGAAGAAAATACACTTACCATTTATTATTGCTACATAGACGTTGTATTGCGAGTTCTATATTGCCAGCCGTTTCTATAATAAATTATATTAAACCATGTGTTTCGTTTTTGCTAGTCGCAAACCAGGAGAGAGAGAGAGAGAGAGAGAGAGATCTCTCAAACAAAGCTACAGTGTGCACGACATGACAGTCCCTGCTAAAGTTTAGTCTGGTTACACTTGTGATATTAATTGTATTTTCGATTTTGGTTGCCATAAATTATAAATAGAAGAACGAGAGGTAAAACTATTAAAAAGTTGTCGCATTCCGTATTGTGCAACTTCCTTCCCTTCCCAGCTGTGAGCATTGGTTCCCCTAAACCCTAAACTAGGGCTGAAACGATTGCTTGAGTAATTTGAGTTGCTCAAATTCAAAAAATCCTTCGTTTAGTCCATTTACACACGGATGTTGCAGAAATATTTTTTTTTTGTGTTAAGACACAGATTATGAACAGATTGCGGTTATATCCACGGTTCAGGTGGGTAAACATTCCAAAAATTGCGAAGCACTGCTACTTGGTTTTGGGATTTCATGTGCCTGATATTTCTGCCCCCAAGCAGTGGTTCGTCTGTGCTTCCCCATAATATAGTCCCAATATCTGCCTAGGAAATCCCCTAGTCTTAATATGCATCGCTATTAGTACTCGTTGGGAATACGCAGGCCACAAGAAGTAATTAGGTGGGGTTTTTTGGATCACTTTTACTCGGGACATGCTAGCTGGCAACATAGGATTCCATTCATTATGCTAAGCTAAGCTAGCGGTGTCCCTGCCAAACTAACACAAAGACACAAATGCCTTTGCCCACATATCTAAATGTAGGAAAGAAGTTGAATAAGCCCTATTTCTAAAAACGCTGGAGTATCCCTTGTCAAAACAATGTAAAGTTTAAAAATGAATACATGCCCAAAACACAGTTTGTTACATCCATAAAAAAACCTTGTCTTGTCCTGGCTCATTTTGCTCTTACATATTATTGGCCTTGTTGTTAAATTGCATCTATATTATCACTGTTTTAACATATGATTGTGTTCTTTAACAGATGAAGAGGATCAAAAAGGGCAAAAGAAATCTGCAGATGAACAAGAACGTCAAGACAATTATGACTCGGGTGAGTTCATGCAATAAAAATAAGGACTAAATGCAGAGTATTATGTATTTTCATTTTACTAATATGCCATCTCTCTCAGATGGAGAGGACACACTGACTTCTGACACCAGATCCCCTAAGAAGAGCCGGAAGAAGACTGCAGTTAGAAGACAATGCAGTGATGATGGTAAGATGTATTACATGAAAAATTCTGTTAAATGTATGTTTCCTTTGAACAGTGTAAGTGGGACTTTACACCTTACCCATCACTGTGACTTGTAATTGAAATATTGATTAAAATGTATATTGCATTTGCGACAAAGTAATTCATTAATTAGTGTTACAGTAACAGTACTTATAAATTAAGCTGAAAAAAATCCCCTGACAGACATTTAAGCTTTCTCAAATGAAGTCAGTTTTGTTATATGGACTTGAATATATTTACAGGTTAGATATTTGGCATTTCAATAAACATCTGTAGATTATTGTAAAATACTACATTTAAATTTAAAAAATGATAACCAAAATTGCAATGAGAGTAGACTGAAATGTGTTCAGTAAAAATCACTCTATATGTCTGCTTTGACACCACCAGCTAATCACGCTTCGACTGTAGCATCTCAGGGGTTATTTGCAGAGAGGTCAGTCACTGGTCATCAAATATACTCAACAGCTCTCACCTCTGGATCAAGAAAAATGTATCTCAGACCTGTGTCTTATACCTACATTTTAACCTTTTAGTCAAAATGTGATGAAATAGGTATTTTTTTGTCATCACGACTGTCGTTCGGAGTTAAAATGTGACAAAAAGATTTTACAAATACTACTTTTACAACTACTGTAATTTCCGGACTATAAGCCACAACTCTTTTTCCACGCTTTGAACCTCGCGGCTTAAACAATGACGCGGCTTATATATGGATTTTAGTACGGTGACGCATTGCTGCCACATGCATATTATTTTTTCACTCAATTGTGACGCAATAACGAGACCTTCTGTGGTAAAAACGACATCTTTTCTCGTAATAACGAGATGTTATGTCATTAAAACGCCATATTTTTCTTATTAAAATGAAATATATTTTCTCCTAGTGATGGGAAGTTCGGTTCTTTTCCACAAACCGGTTCTTTCGGACGGCTCATTTCAATGAACCGGTTAAAAAAAACGTATCACCGGTTCTTTTACGTCCTCACATAATGACGTCATTTCTATCATCCTGGCGGATGAAAATACATTCAAACACATTCATATAGAGTATTGTAATCATAACTTAGTATTATAATAATTATTATTATTGTCATCATCATCTTGGATAAGTTTTTGCATTTATGTTTTGCAAAAGCACTCAATACAGCCACTGTCATGCAAACACAGATGTTTTACACAGATTAAATAAACTTACATTGACATAACATAAATTTACACAAGTCCTCGGTTCACCTGTGCTCATATTAACAGCACAGCACCATTTGTCCAAGAGACAGATGAAGACGACGCCATCACGCATGCTCAGTCTCTCAGCTCATCAGTTCTCAGTATCGGACGTGTTCGAAAGATCGGTTCTTGATTCTGTACTGGTG